>CM056823.1:8865000-9070000 GCA_029853015.1 Chelidonichthys spinosus | reverse complement strand
ATTTTGGAAAAATGTTAAGGGGCAACATTTTAAAGACTTTGCATAAAATCTCGTGTGGGTCTGTCCACTCACGGATGAAGTGTCCCATTTCTTTAATCCACACAAAATGACGTTTCTTCGTAAACTTAAGGTGCAGAGTCTCTCCAGACACATTTAAGCCCAAGTTATGATTCTGCGTCGACACAACGCAAGTGGGCTTGCGGACCCCTTACGTCCTTGCGGACCCCCCTTCCAACGCAAGGGCCTGACGTGCACCTCCCAAAAATCCTAGACACGCGTCGAGGCGACGCAACACCAACGCAGCGGCATCGGCTGTGATTGGTCCGCTAACTACATCCGCTGGAGATCGCTTTCCGGTTTCCACTCATAAAC
This sequence comes from Chelidonichthys spinosus, assembly GCA_029853015.1. NCBI lineage: Eukaryota > Metazoa > Chordata > Actinopteri > Perciformes > Triglidae > Chelidonichthys > Chelidonichthys spinosus. The sequence goes on along the minus strand of CM056823.1, from coordinate 9,069,628 downwards.
ACCACCATTTAAACTTTTAAAAGGCTACTTTTATTGTTTTCACCTTGTTTAATTGTTTGCACCTTGTCGCTTTTGCACAAAGAAATAAAAATTGTGAATGTTTAAAGCCGGAAAGTAAACAAATAGGCTATAACGAGGCTAACGACGATATACACCAGGAGTCTCGGTCGGTCGGTCATTCATTACAAAAAACATAGCGCACACACCGGTGTGGCATTTAATTGCATTTCGACACGTAAACCCAACGCAGAACCATCACAGTCTCCAAGCAACTGCGTGGCCATTGCGTGATCACTACGCGGAAGCATAACCGAGCCTTTAGTCCCCTTAAAACCACATTGTCATGTTTACATTTAGTTTTTGATATGGATTGAACGTTGTCTTTTAAAGGTTCTGATTGGTGGATTTTTGAGGCAGCCAGAATAGACGTTCACCCTGCTTCTAGTCTTCATCATCTAAAATCTGTACAAAGTATGACACCATCTAATTCCCTCAATTATTATAGGGAAAATTACCATAAAAAAGGGAGTGTGTAGGGATCCTTAAAAAAATGTCAAATGTCTCAAATATTGAGAATGGTAGCAGACTCGAAAATTGGATATCTACCCATGCAAAAGACACAACTGCAAATAGCAGTTAGTGGACACCGACATTGCATCAATAGTGCAGGGTTCTGTATAACTAAGCCAATATCTGTCAGCAGCTCTGTAAAGTTCTATTAACCATTTTGTAAAGTGTTTACTTTGCATCCCTTCGCTCTGGTTTTATCTCCAGCTTTTATCACCCTATTCTACGTTCCATTACAACAAACTACAATTAACTTCAGTCATTAGAAACATACACGGCTTTCTGGAGACACAATGTTTATTGCTCATGTACAAATGAAAATGAAGAATTTTCCAGCCGAATAGCCACATCTAGATTAACAAGGTCTATCAACAGAATTTTAATTCATAGAAAATATGTATTTTCAAATGAATTTCCAGGCCGTGACAGAAGAAATGTTCCCTCACTTTTTCAGCACTCACAAAAGGGAGCTTCACGACGGATTTATCTTTTACTGCTTCTTATAATTCTCATGAATATTATAACAGCTGTCGTCTTTATGGCTTCATATTGCTTTTGTACTGATAATCGTATTCATCTTCACCCTGCATCCGGTTTTTAAGTAAGCTTTTAAAACAAGAGTTTCACGCAAAAGTGTTACTTTTTTGAAAGGGAATAATTGTAGGGAACCAGCTGCTAAATATAAATATACCTGGGAGGTGATTTTTCATTCTCTTTACAGTGTGATGAAAGGGTTTCCTCTAAATCACCATCCAGCTGTGGTCTCCACTCTCACCTGTCACGGTTCAGCGTTGAATCTCACTGTGAGACTGGACCGGATCCACATCCACTTTGGAATGAAGCCAAAATCACAACGCTGTCAGTAATCGAAGAGTCACCAGTTCAGTTGCAGTCGATCGTTTCCCCCCAAGAACACACACACACACACACACACGCTGTACACTTGATCCGTCACCGCCTGCTGGTCTACTTTCTGCTGACGGGAGAGTCACAAGAACATCCTCAGACATTTCTAATCAGCATTTGGTTGTTTTCCATTAGCATATGTAAGAGCATTAGCATAGCGGCGGCGCTACCCAGACACTCGGTAAAGCTGTTTGATAATCAAAGTGTGTGTGAAGTGCGTGTGGTTTCACGGCGCTGCTATGTGTTCGTGTGTGTGTGTGTGTGTGTGTGTGTGTGACAGATGGTTTGGAGGGTCTCCACTGAGTGATACTCAAAGCTACCGAGCGGTGGAAAGCACAGCAGAGCAGACTGGGGACCACTTCCATTTGTGTTGTTTCCACTGCCTCTTAAAAAGCCTCATTTACTGCAGCGGTTGTGGACACTTTAGTTTTATCACTGCGTTTTAGCACCTGAAGATGCACAGTGAAGTCATTCTGGATCAAATCTGTTGATACCACTTGCATTTTAATTATACAGTATTATCAGGGAAAATAAGTTTCAATTATTGAGCATTCCATTTGCTAATTGTAATGTTTCTGGCAGAGACTGAAAAGGGGAAAATACGCTACATTCCTGGACCCATTTAGTTGTCGAGGCCATAAGACCTTTGTTTACTTGTTTCTGCTTGTTTATGACAGAGGACAGTGTAGAGATGGGGTCTCAAGGCTGGAATCAAACCCTGGTTATATGGCATGCTCCGGAAATATCATCCTTTTAAAAGTGGGAACATAAGTCAGAATTTCATTGGGCCATATTGCATGCCTTTGCTCTAAACCCCGGAGGACGTGTATATAATGGGAAGAGGTCCAGATGAAAAAAAAGTTGGTGTCTATGGAAACAAAACACACAAAAAAAAGCAGTCTTGACCATTTTGCATCCACTTTGAAGACTTCAAGGTTCTTCAACTCGTCACAGCAGCTCTTCAACCATCATCTCAAACACGAGTGTGAGAGAAACCCAGCTTTCTTGCATTTAACAATCAATATTATATTTCATGCAGAAAACCATTATAATAGAGGCAAAGACATCAATTTCACAATTAACCTCACGATCATTACTCCACAGCATTGTGCATTATAGATTCTTACATTTGTCATCAGTATTTGTCAGCAGCTTATGATATTTCTAAAACCTATTTGCTGGCTTTTTTTGCTGTTTAATGAAAGGGGAAAAATCATTTCAGGCGTAGGGGATCTAAACAAATAACTGGCTTTGAATATCACAAACTAAAACCGTGTTTGAGTATGAGACGGTGGGGTTTCCCTTGGACACACCCTAACGTTACTATTGTGCGACTGTGCTGTTTGTACTACTGATAGTGGTGTTGATGTCAGAGCTGCAGACACTGACGGCTCTGCGTGACTTCCTCAGTCGGCCATACGTCTGCAGCCGTGACCTTATTTCATCTCTGAGTTGTACGCATCCTCTCCAGGCGAGCCTGCCTCGCAGCAATCAGGATCAAAGAGAGATTGATAGTAGTGAGTCAGTCATCCTTTATGCAGCTCTGGAAATATGTGGAGCGCAGACAGGGAGAGAAAGAACACGAGTGGTGGGAGTATTGCTGTAACTCATCTCTCTGCTTTCATAGCTTTCATCTCATACCTCGTTTTACCTCTCCTTTTCACTCCCCACCTCTCCCTCCACCGTCCAGCCCGTAATTAGTCTTGCACCTTGTACCTCTATGCTTCGCTCCCACCTTTTCATTTTAGCTGTCTGGCCTCCCGCCTTTATCACTCCCCTCTCTCCACATTTTATCTATCTGTCTGTCTTCCCTCCTCAATCTTCTGCCAAAAACTCTCCTTACATCCCCAAGGTCTTTGTGTCATTCATTTTTTTGTCTTGTTTGTCGATTCGCTGTCTTTCTCCCTCCCTCCCATGTGTCACACCTCCATTAATTGAGGTCAGAGATAACTACTCCTCAGTGCCAACAAGCTGAGACGGGTGTCGGCGGGGCACTGTGGTCATGTCCTGATCTTGAGTTTACATGATAAGATACGATAATCCTTTATTATTCCCATGGTGGGCAAATTTAGAGGATAGTGCATAGACTATGCACACAGTATAAAACAAATTAACAATTTAAAACAGCTAAAAAGTTAAAAAGAACATTAACACACACATTAAAGTTGTAGGGTTTGTGAGTTTAAAAAAACCAAAACAGAACAGGTAATGTATTTAATATAACAAAATACATACAATACAATAAAATATTGAATTATTCTCCATCAGCAGAATCAAATATGGGTTGTTTTATTTTTGTAAATGCTCTTTGGTTAGTCAAGAATCTCTCAGGTGTGTGGGGTTCTGCAGATTCTCCTCTCTTGCATTTCCATCAACGTTTTGTTTCTTTGTCCAACACCTGAATGATGATCAACTCGTGGTTTGATCACAGCTCATAAACGCTACCATTGAAGCAGACAAACACTTCTTCCTGCGTTGCTGCCCTGAATTACTCATCAAATCACCATTACATGGCTGTGAAGTCATCTGACGACGTAAACATAAGTATGACTAAATGGCAACATCTGTTTAGTGTGATTAGCACCATTAACATTTTAAATGAGAGATCTATAGTCAACGTCAGATTCACCTGAAAGATGAGTCATTTTATTGCATGATCAACCTCAAGTCCTCATATCCCTTAATCTCAATATTCCTCGTTATTGATATGTTAATTTACTTACATTAACTTAGTGTTAAAAAGGCCAAAACAGAAGCAAAAGGATAGATTCCCAGCTGTTGCTAGCTCCAGCCTGAATCCTGTGCTGTCAAAGTCAAACATGATCAGTGTGATCATGACGATGCTGTAGGCTTTCTGGGAGGTAAGAGTCTGTCCTAGGTGCAGAAATTTGGGAAAATGTGCAAAATACAAATGTGGAGTGCAGTTTTTTGACAATACAGAATTCTGACACTGAAATCTAATTCCACTAAAGTGACAGACAGTGAAGAAGTCTGAATGAGGAACGAAGCAGAAGGAATGGCAAGTAAATGGAATTGGAACAAAGAAAAACCATGAATGAAATTCAAACACAGAGAGAGGAAGAGTTGCATTGTAATAAAAGTAGACACACACACACACACACACACACACACACACACACACACACACACACACACATATGCACGGATTGCTTCTTACTAAGTGGATTATCACAGAATCAAAGGCAGACAGTGTTTGAATCAGCCCTCTGTTCTTTATCCAGCCTGCTCCTCCTTTCTAGTGTTCCTGAGTTCACCGCGTCACAGACTATAACGTGGAAGAGAGCGGCTGTGTGTTACTCTGTTGCTATGAATCACTGTGCGTTGCACCTTTGTTCTTTTTTGGGGGGCTGCTCCTGTTGGTGGAACGAAAAAGAGAGTGAGTATGGGAGTGAGAGAGCGGGGGAGAGGGAGATTAAAGAGCGAATGCAAAGTGGAGGTTGAAAGGGAGATTGAGAGAAGGAGAAGGTAGCGGGGAACGGGCGAGTAGGGGGGAGGAAAAGCTGCTGTGACAAGGTGTGTGTGTGTGTGTGTGTGTGTGTGTGTGTGTGTGTGTGTGTGTGTGTGCGCGCACTGGAGCTCAGGTCTGTGTACTTTTCATTTCAGTGGCTTATAGTGTTCCACTACATTATGACACAGCACACCTTTCCTGTTAGATGAGCCAACATAGCACACACACACACACACACACACACACACACAGAGGAAACGGTGATTGAGAACACTGTGACTGACTCATATGTCGTGTGTATTAACGTCTCTTGTTTTTTTCTCCCCCTTACTTTTTCCATTCCACCTTCCGCTCCCTTTTCACCTTTTGACAAAACAACATGTTTCCTGTCTCTTAATTCCCCCGTCCTTTTCTCTTTTTAAACTCATTTATACTTCCCTTACTATTTCCTTCATCACCCTTCATTTTCCCCACCTCCCTTCTGCTTACCGGGACCCAGAGAAAGGTATCTGCTCTTTGTGGTGTGTTTGAGTGTGATCGTGCCTCTTTATTGTTTTCAGTAATCATTATGCCAAGACAACCCCTTGTGTAATCGCATCCCTCTCCCCAGATATCAAATCAGTAGCTTTGTTTCATCATACACTGTTGATCTTTATAGTGCAACAGCAACTTCTGAAGGTCCAAATCGCTGGTGTTAAATCATCAAGGAGCCGCTGGCTGTTTCATATTAAGAGTTGCATGATGTTTTATAGCATTTTGATCCCTCAGAGAGGGTCCAGAAGTCATAAAAGAACCATTTGCCGTATGCGAGGCAAGGCCACTCATGCTGCTTTGGTGACATGCTGCTCAATTGTCCCTGAACAAAGTGGACACACACACACACACACACACACACACACACACACACGTCGCATTGCACTTTCCTTTCTGGCCACAGGCGCAGATCATTATCGACCTAACGTGTGTGAGCACACAATTAAGCTGAAGAGACAGTCCGGATAATGGACTCATAAACACAAAGAGCCCGCTGTGATAAATGCCATATTTCTGTTTGTGTCTGTTGTTATTTGGGAGTGTGCACCGTGTGTGTGTGTGTGTTTGTGTGTGTCTGTGCATGAAACCATTTGGCTGCATCTGGTCACTCTGCCATCCAGTTGGCTTCTCTGCATGTCCCCACTCCCCTCTCTCAATCTGCTTTATTTGTTTACTCAATCCTTCCAGTCCTGGCTAGACTTACCTTTTTGTTCTGCAGCTCGTCTCACCTCTTAATGAGGAAGAAATCTGTCCGTCTTTCATCTTGTGTGTCTGTGTGTGTGTTTATCTCCCACATGTAGCTGTATTTCATCTCTCACCCACTTTGTGCAGAAAGTTTCTTTCCCAGCGGAGCCTCCTCTCCGAGCCTCACCCTCACTCCTAATTTTTATTCCATGTGGCATCACTGTGAAGCGTCGGCACATAGTTTCCTCAGGCACCGGGACACACATCTGCCTTCCTGTATACCCTGTGTTGTGTGTGTGTCATTGGAGCCCACCCCCCAAAAATGGCAAATACCATTTTCAGTCCAGGAATTACTGACAACCTTCCATGTGTTAAAGGGGCTTACATTAAAAATATTCCTCAAATAAACCTTGACTGATAAAGGAAATCACAGCAACACCAGCAAAGCTTATGGCAGCCTGTAAATGGCACAAATAATGAAGCAACATTTTCACAATAAACCAGGGCACTCATTAGAGCAGAGCTCCGACAACACAAAGGAAAAAACAGCACATCATGATGCAAAATGGGGTAATAATGATAAATCATTTTGCTGGCTCTTTATTCCATTGTTTAACAGCTGAATACACAAACGTGTTGAGTGGGGATGGAAAAGATTCCCTGAAAACTCCGATAGAGCAGTTCTTGACGAGGATACTAAGAATAAAATGTGTAAAGGGGGATTTGAGGGATTTAAATTGGACTGTATTGTATTAAGATATTAGATATTTCAAGCTGCTGCTGATAATGCTGACACTGAACCCAACAAACTGGGAATGTATGATATAAATTGGCAATCATATCCACATATTGGCCCGAGGGTAGGTGGCCTCTGGGATGATGTGTTTAATCCTAATATGAAACAATGTCCAAGAGCTTTGAGAGGAAAACTATTCTCTATTTGCCTGGTAGAAGCAGTCGGCAGTGTATTAACATTAAGTGGATAAAACCTGACGCTCCCACATACAATGTACGGAATGAAGAAGTGTTATGAGATGGAACAAATGTCGTTAAATCAAATGTATAAAGGGAGAATGTGATGGTGAGGTTAGTCCATCAATGCTGTTTCTTAACTGTATTTCGAAGTTTTGTAAATCCTTTTGTCTTCTGTCCGTGTTTCAGGGACTTTGCCTACGTGGCGAGAGACAAGAACACGCGAGTGCTGAAGTGCCACGTGTTCCGATGTGATACTCCCGCCGCCGCCATCGCGACAAGTCTCCACGAAATCTGCTCCAAGGTGCTTGTCATTACTGTTGCAGCCTACGCATGAACGAGCTTACCTGCTGCTCTGAAACAAGCTACCGAGCTTTAATCACGGTGACTATTGGAGAGAGAGAAGCTTCTCTTTTTTTCCTCCCCAGAGGTACTTTTTAAGGTTGGAACTTAGATGCTATTCTCCTACAGGCATGTTGTATACAACTAATTGCCAGGAGAGCAAAAACACATTTCCAGTACGCTGATGAGATTTCTGTTATCTTTTAATAGTAAAGTAGGAGCTGAGGAGAGAGATACAGGGAGGTTTTAAGAGCCTTTACAGCAGCGAGATAAGATTCAGGTTACAGAGGGAGGAAAGAGCTTTCAGTGCACACGTGTGTGTCTGCCAAATACCTCATAAATACAACAGCGTTGTAGCCTTTATCCACCAAACGTAGGCTCATGCAAGTGGATTATGCAGGAAACAATATTTTGAGATTGGCACCAGCTTTGTTCCAGAAACAGATGTGGTTCTGAGATATCTGTTCCCTGCACTATTTCCACCAAAATATCAGCAACTCACTTGCTTCATCTGAATGAACCTCCTACCTGTGTGCTCCTCTCCTCCCACATGTACTGCACCAGGCACCGTAGTATCACCAAGACAGGCAAAGCGATCTTGAAGGTGAAGAAATGTACAAAGTGTTGGGGTGCATAAAAAGACGGCCTATAGTTTAAATGTTATACATTATAGTCATTTTCTTGTGGATCAGACCTTTTGAGCCTCCTGACCGTGTCTTGGAACTTGACATCTCTCCGAGTCAAAAGCCCTGAAAGCTCCCTGCATGTCTGCTTCTCTTTGAATGATGTAATCTTCACTTCTTTTGTTAAATTCAATACATTCTGTATTAAACTTAGTTGTAGACTTGCTGGAGAGTCCGTCACACTCATGGCTCTTCTTCTCGCTCTGAGGTTTCCAGAAGGTTCGTGTCTGCAGAACTCGATCTTGCAGGTCTAAGTGTGACATCATTCAATTCTGATTTCTAAAATCTAAATTCTCTCTTTGGTATTGTTTAACTTGAATGGACCAAAGTCTGTGGTCATACATGAGTCCAGTGTTGATTTCAGCACCTTATTTTGAAAATTGTATACTCATTTTTAGTCAGATTTTAGTTTAGTTGTCCTTATTGAAATTTAAGTCTCATTCACATACCGGTAGTTTCAGTCACACCGCTCTGCAGAAATGCAACAGACGGACTCTCTTCGGTAAATCTTCGGACTGCAGCTATCTGTGCTCTCCACTGCGGAGCAGTGAATCATTTAGAAGGTAAAATACTGTTCATTGCCTGGGTTTACTGTGGGAGGAGGAGCTGAAACTGCCGGGTAACGTTTTGATATTCCTTTAGCGAACATCTAGAGGAAGATTTAGATGGTTGACCGTCGACATTCACCTGAGAACTTCAGACAGAAACACGAAAGCAGTATTAACGTTAGATCCACATCCACAGTGATTTTTATAAACCATTCCATCAAAATGTTCTTGGATGAAATCCACATTGCATGAGTCAGAGCTATATATATTTTGATGATATTGAAATCATATGCCCATAAATAGAATTGATTATAAGCCTAGCATGCCATAAACTATTGTGTCTTTTTTTAAATAAAAGAGTAAAGTTGAGATTTAGAAGCAATACAATATTTCGTGATTTTAACCAATAATTAATACATCAGTTAAATGATTTAATGTTGGGAGAATTCCTTGGATTTGCGTGGCACATCACTGTGCTGTGGTACGCATAGCGTTCTGTAGAAAGAAACCAGTTTGTCCTCAGACCAGCAGTGACCTTGGAAAGACTGGATCTACCTGGAACTACAGATCTGTCCCCTTAGAGGCATGTTGACCCATTTAAAGAGGGACATGTTTTCCTGTTAACGTCTTCTTATCTCCTGTGTGTCTGTATTTGTGTGTGTGACCATGACTCTTCACACCAGCTATTTTAAACACAATGGTAGTTTTCTCTTTACTGCAGCGGAGAAACTTGGTGACCTGAGTCCTGCAGCTGCACAGCGCCGTGTGTGTGTGTGTGTGTGTGTGTGTGTGTGAGTCAGAGAGTGTGTGTGTGTATATATGCATACGTGTCTTCTTGCATGTTCCCCCGTGAGCAGAGTTGCAGACTCACCATAGACTTGATTAATGACACCTACAATTAATCAAGTATCTGTAGCAGGAGTGCAGCAGACCAGTGCAGGGGCCATGCAGACTATTCAACACGTTTTAAAGAGTGTGTGCACTGCAGCAGAAGAGCAGAGGCACAAAAAAAAGAGAGAGAATAAGAAAGATTTTTTTGAATTTAGATGTTGTTTGAAGGATAAGGGTAATATTTCACATTTGTCACGTTTTCAAATTCCATGAAACGACTAAAACCGAGAATGAACTGATCTACTGACAAGGATTACCTTGGAAGCCAAAGCATGATGAGGATTTACATTCTTCAGCAGACACAAATGTGTTTGGGACGTGAAATTCCTCTAAATTGTGTTATTTCTTCGCTGAAAATCACTTTTTGATGCTTATTTGTGAGACAATCGGAGCTTATTCAACGTTCTCTTCTCCCCATTCCCATTGTGATCTCTTTCATCTGCCATTGTTTCTCCTTCTCACCCCTCTCGTCTTCTTCGTCTTGCCTCCTTTCCTCTCTAGATTATGGCTGAAAGGAAAAGTGCCAAGGCTGCAGCTGGCAGCTCCTCCCAGACCGGCTCCGATGTACCCCTACAAGGTACACACACACACACACACACACACACACACACACACACACACACACACACACACACATCGTTTTCTATGAGTCTTGTTCTTTTGTAGTTTCCACATGAGAGAATTGGATTTGTCAGCCGTGTGTTATCTTCCCTGCTGTGGTTTCTTGTCTCACATTACAGCATTCCTCCACATCTGAAGCCATATATATATATATATTTTTTTTTTTAACGTGACCTTATCACCTCAGGAACGACTGGGAACAATTATAAATAGAAAAGGTAGCAGTTTCTGGTGCAGTTACACACGGATAGTGCCGACTTCAGAACAACTTTCCCCTCCACAATCACTGAGCGTTATCCTCCACGAATTCTATTCAGCGTTTCCCATTTTCTGACCGCTTGTTCCTCTCAGTCCCACATAATAAAAGGAAGAAAGAGAAAACCCCCAGCACAATTCACCCTCTGCTGTAACTTTAGCTGTGTGTGTGTGTGTATCTGCTGAGCGTGGGGGAAAGTGGCTCCAGCATCAGAATATAAAAGAACTATATCGGCTCTTTGCTTACAGAGGAAGTCGACCTCATTAAAACCCAATTAGTGTTTCTTTCAGACAAGGCTTGGTGCTCCACGGCTCCCATCCCAACCACAGGATCAAAGAACTCATTGGTGAAACATCCCTCGCATTGCTTGCTTGAACTTTTAACTGAAAAAACAGTTGGTGCCCAGTGAGAAGCATAGTCCCGGCAGTGGATGGACCAGCCTGTGAGCTCTAGAGGGCCATTCACAGGAAAACCGTTCTTGTTCCTCGAGTGGATTGGATCTCTTCAGGGTAGCTGGGAGTGCGCAATCCTGTGTTAGGACACATTTTATGAGATTAGTGCCGAATGATTTGGGATGAGCGCCAAGACCGGGATAATGGCCGTGCTGTCCTCATTCGATTTGGTCTGTCCGAGCTTTTCTTTAAATGTGGAATTCATATATGAAAACCTCACTCATTCAGCTATTTTTTCCCAAAACTTTAGCAATTCATACTGAATGTATAATATATTAGGGATGTTTTTCATGGTGTACACTGATGAGGCAAATCCAGCCAAAAGCCATTATCTCTGATTGATTTCCCTTATTCAGTCCATCCAATCCCATGAAGATGAATTTATAATTAATTGTTAATCTCTGAAACTCAGTAATTAAGATGTGGATTGTGCAAAATGGGTTGAAACTCCAAATGAGGAAACTGTCATATGTGGGCTGGTTTATCTCTATTTGAAGGTCAACTTAAGTGACCTAATATGGTGGAGTGTAGATGTATCCCAGGACACTGTGGCATCACTGTAAAACATGACTATCTGATGCTGAATGTGGTGTGAAACTCTCAACCAGAGGAGGCATCAAACTGTGATTCTTGGCCTGCCGTTAAGTTACTCTTTTCAGTCATCATGTATACAATTTTCAGATGATCTTTCAAGTTATTCAGATTTTTCTCTGCTTTCATCTCACACTTGTTAGTATAACAAAAGACACGGAAGGGTTGTAAAGTCGAAAAATGGTCCAAATTAAGTGTGAACAGGCACAGCTGGGTTTTCATGCAGAAATCCTGCATGCCTATGTAAATATATTTTTCATGCCCTAATCATGTCAACAGCACCGTAAAATATTAAAATATTCACAAGAGTTTGTTTATTTCCCAAGTTTAAGCCAATTATCATGTGTGGACTTTACTTTTGGAACTTTGCGTTAGATGTTGTCGTGTGATACAATTCCCTGCGGGGAATGTGTTGTGTGTGTGTGTGTGTGTGTGTGTGTGTGCGTGCATGCATGTGTGTGTGTGCATGTTTTCTCTCTCTCTGCAGAGTTTCCCATGCCAAAGACTGAGTTGGTGCAGAAGTTTCATGTGCTGTATCTGGGTATGACATCGGTGTCTCGCCCTATAGGTAAACCAAATTAATATCGAAACACATGTCATAACACACCCTGCGCTCTCTCACTGTGACTCTCCTGTGTTTTGTCTTCAGGAATGGATCGTCATAAATGGGGCCATAGAAACCCTTCTGTCCTCCACAGGCAAAGAGGACTGGACTCCTGTCATATTGAGTATTGCTGACACCACTCTGGCTGTCATCAAAGAAAAGGCAAGGGACCTTTGTTGCTGTCCTGAGGAGTAACAGATGTATAAAAGATGTGAATGAGAGTTTAACACAAATTGAATTCTCCTGTTGGCTGTGTATGCAGGAAGAGGAAGAGGAGGCGTTGGTGGAGTGTCGAGTCCGTTTCTTGTCCTTCATGGGCGTGGGACGAGATGTGCACTCCTTTGCCTTCGTTATGGACACTGGGAGCCAGCATTTCCAGTGCCATGTGTTCTGGTGTGACCCCAATGCAGGCTGTGTGTCTGAGGCTGTGCAGGCAGCATGCGTGGTAAAGTCATCTTTCTTTTATTATGAAAAGATGATGTAGTCGTGTTATATGTTGTATTGTTACTATTCAAAAATGAATATTAAAAGTGTGTTGCACTTAAAGGAATAGTTGGGTATTTTGCTATGCTATGACTTTTTTATGACAAACACTGATACTCTTAGTACATTTTTATGACATGCTATAGGCTACTAGAACTTTTTTATGATATTTTTAGAAATAGCATTTATGACATATTAGGACATATTAACAACATATTATAAGATTATTATTATCAGAATTTGTATAAATATTATCTGATATTTTATGAGATACTGTACTATAACGCTTTATGACATTTAATATTATACTTTAAATTTTATGACTCATTAAACTATGAGTTTTCAAGGAAACAATATTCAGTATTTTATTACTTTTACGACATACTGTACTATGAATGATATGATTTTTATAACATACTATACCATGAGTTTTCATGATTGTTTTATGAGATAAGTTACTATTGTGATTTTATGACATATGACAATATACAATGACTTTTTTTAACATTTTTTGTCTTTTTACGACAAACGATCAGTTTGTTATTTCTATGACATATTATATAGTTTGACTTATTATATTTTATGACATGCTATACTATTAAAAGAGAATCTTTCCCCAAAAAAGAGAAACTTTCATGAGAAACTTTCCCGAAAAAAATAAACTTTCATGAGAAACTGTCCTGAAAAAAAGAGAAAGTTTCATGAGAAATTTTCCCCAAAAAAGAGAAAGTTTCATGAGAAACTTTCCACAAAAAAGAGAAACTCCATGAGAAACTTTCCCCAAAAAGAGAAACATTCCCAAAAAGGGAAACTTTCCCAAAAAAGAGAAACTTTTATCAGAAAGTTCCCAAAAAAGAGAAACATTCCCAGAAAAAGAGAAACTTTATGAGAAGCATTCCCAAAAAAGAGAAACATTCCCAGAAAAAGAAAAACTTTTATGAGAATCTTTCCCCCAAAAAAGAGAAAGTTTCATGAGAAAGTTCCCAAAAAAAGAGAAACTTTCAGGAGAAACCTTTCCAAAAATAACTTTTCTAAAATAATCGAAAACTTCCCCAAAAAAGAGAAAGTTTCACGAGAAACTTTCCCCCAAAAAGAGCAACTTCATGAGAAACTTTCCCAAAAAAGAGAAACATTCCCAAAAAAGGGAAATTTTCCAAAAAAAGAGAAACATTTATCAGAAAGTTCCCTAAAAAAGAGAAACATTTTCAAAAAAAGAGAAACTTTTATGAGAAACATTTCCAAAAAAGAGAAACATTCCCAGAAAAAGACATTTTTATGAGAAACATTCCCACAAAAAAAGAAAGACATACAATTCTATGACTTTTATGACATTTTTTATGACATACAATACTATGAGTTTAATGACATTTTTTATGACATACAATACTATGACTTTAATGACATTTTTTATGACATACAATACTATGACTTTTATTAAAACATTTTATGGCATACTATACTATGACTTTTTAAAGATATTTTTATGACATACAATACTATGACTTTTATTAAAACATTTTATGACATACTATACTATGACTTTTTAAAGATATTTTTATGACATACAATACTATGACTTTTATTAAAACATTTTATGGCATACTATACTATGACTTTTAAAGATATTTTTATGACATACAATACTATGACTTTTATTAAAACATTTTATGACATACTATACTATGACTTTTTAAAGATATTTTTTGCTGACATTCAGGCTTTGGCATTATAAAGACATTTTTTATTTGCTATATTTAGGACTTTTTAATGACATTTTTCATGACATTCAATACTTTTTATGACAGTAGGCTATTGTATGTCATGAAAAATGTAATTAAAAAGTCAGAGTATGTAATGTAAAATGTTTTCCACACATAATAAAGGCTAACCTATGACATTTTTCATGACATACTATAACTTTTTGTAATACTTTTTACAACATAAAATGCTATGACTTTTAATGACACACTAAGCTAAGCTGTTGGCAGGAGCTTTAGTATAAAGACATGTGAGCGGTATCAATATTCACATCTAACTCTCAATTAGACAGCCAGTAAGTGTGCTCAAAACTATTCCTTTAATGAATGACCTACGAACTATACCTAACATACATTTGCTTAATGTTTTATTTCCTCTAACTCAAAACCCAGATGCTAAAAACTGTCCTCCTCTTCCTCAGCTGCGTTACCAGAAGTGTCTGGTGGCACGGCCACCCTCCCAACGTGCTGGCTCCTCTTCCTCGCCCTCAGCGGACTCAGTGACTCGCCGGGTGACCACCAGCGTGAAACGTGGCGTCCAGTCTCTCATAGACACTTTGAAAACCAAGAAACAGCCGTCAGAACTCCCCCAGCAATGACCGTCACCAGTGACCACAGCACCGCCCCAGCCAACACCTGGATGCCACTCACACACTATCGCCACGGCAACACCTACTCAGTACCAGCCATGGTAACCGATGATGTACATATATGTTAACAAACACCACCACAGATGAAGGAAAGAAGAACAATCCAGTACATCTGATGATAAAAAAAAATGTGAGAAAAAAACTCATCTGTTTCATAAGGAGGAATAATAATTAAAAAAATCTGGTGTCATTGGTTGAACTTTGACCTTTGAATGCTGCTCTGTCCAAGTGGAAACCACCTGCTAGCTTGATGAGCCCTTACTGTACGTGGGATTCTGGGCTGGATGGATTACTTGAACAAGCGCTCAGACAGGATATCGGATTACCCAGAAGACACCATTTCTATTAACAGACTGGTTGATGGAACTACTCACTGGTTTACTCCATTTTCTTTCATGCTGTCCTTTCCTGTAAAAAAAAAATTATCATCAGTACAGTAAGAGAACCTGGACTGGACGCCTGAGGCATCAAGCTCAAGGAGCCTTCCAGGGCAGAAAAGGTGTGGACTTGCTGTCATGGAATTTAAACAGGTGACTAAGAAAAGTAATGAAGACCAGGCAGACAAGACCCTCCATCCCACCACATGGCATAAAAATGTTTTGATCCCTTCGATGTGTGTCAGACTTGAAACAAATGAAAACATCTCCTTTGAGGATTAAATGAAGTGATTACAATGATTTGTGTTTGTATAAATGATTGTATGTAGGAAGAGAGACTTTAGGGCACAAAACGTTTAGATATGAGGGAGAAATTAAGTGTCGGTGACAGATGTGGGTTTTGATTTTGCATGTTTTCTTGATGAGATATGTTTTATGTTGAGTCAAAAAGGGTCTCTGTCAGAAGAGTGGCAAACACACAAGAGATAGATGCTCTTAGCACAAGTCATCTCCACTTGACCATGACTGCATTTACACGGGCACAACAACAATCTGGCCTACTTCTGACCCATACATTAATACAATGTGACTCTCTGCCCCATTTACAGAATCTCAATCAAAGTATTGTCAGTTTGCCGATTTTTACTTTTTAATCCTTGATGGACGAGTAGCTCAGCAAATGAAAGTTTCACGTTTTTAATGTATTTTGAAGCGTTTAATTTTGGTTAAGAT
Source organism: Chelidonichthys spinosus (assembly GCA_029853015.1). Lineage (NCBI taxonomy): Eukaryota > Metazoa > Chordata > Actinopteri > Perciformes > Triglidae > Chelidonichthys > Chelidonichthys spinosus. The sequence continues at coordinate 9,053,509 of CM056823.1, read as the reverse complement.
TGTATAAACGATTGAGTTTGATAACTCGAGAATGTTACATTGCTTATGTTAAAACTTTACAATTTCCTCAGGAATATTTATGCATACACCCAAGATTTATGTGGTAGCAAGAAATTCCAATTCTAGATCTTTGGCAGACGTGAAGCACTCACGGCCAACAGCGCTACGCCAGCCTTGGAAAAAAATCTGTGCCATACTTCAAGGGTTAACTATATAGTCTCAGTCCTCAGTAAATCCAACCAGTCGACTCTCACTCAAAAACACATATACACACACGAATATGCACAGAGCAGTAAAAAAAAGAAAAAAGAAAAGAAAGTCTGCTGTCACTGCTATCAAAAGCCTTTACACTGCTACGGCTCGACAACCTCCACATGAACTCTGTGAATGCAGTCTGATCGAAATGAAAAAAAAAGAGAAAAAAAACAAACATCCATAAACAAAACAAACAAGAAAGATGCTGTAAATCATTTCAGTTCTGTTCTTCACTCATCTCTACACCATGTAAATGTAATCTGTTGTGAAAATAAATGCATAACCAAAAGAAAAAGCTTCTTGAATATGTCAATCCATCAGTGAAATCCTATGGAATATTCATCAGCCCTTGTGTAGTTTGATTAGATTCTGCGGCAGGATTGCTTTTTATGACACACAAACACATTGATGACAAATTAAAATGGTTCAAGAAGCATTTTACTTGACTTTCTTTCACATGCTCCATGTAATTTGTCAGATAAATAACACTGTTTATATGTTGGTGTTGGAGTAAGATACGACTGGCTTTATATGAGTAAGCATTTGGCACAAAAGTTAATACTTCTTTTATATTTGTGTCGGTGTTTGTGAGCTCAAATCAGAGGCCGGGTTTTGACCGAAGCATCCTTGGAGAGACCACCGCTGATACGGGAGAGGGGTTCATTTTGAGCAGGGGGGCCTCCACACGTCGCCGTTGAAGCTGGGGCTGAAGCCTGTTCGGCTTGGCTGAGGCTGGAAGAAGTTGGGGAAGTAAATGCGAGGTAGGATGAGCACCACGGGCTTCAGCGTCTGCTGATGAGCTCTGCGGAGTCGGGCAACCGGGGCCAGTGGAGGAGCAGGATGAGGGCAGGTGAAGGTTGTAGTGTTAGATACAAGAGTGGTGCTTTTCTTGGGTGCACTGTTTTGTGGTTTCGAGGGAGAGGAGGAGCTGGACACAGAGTCCGTTGAGGCCTGCAGGCAAGGTGCTTTGGCTTTTCCTGAAGGAAAAAAAACAACAATGAGATGGAGGTCGGAGGAAGAGGACCAGAAAGCAACATTATATGCTGAACTCTCTTAGCCAAAATCTTATAGAAATAATTCAACATTTTGAAGAAAAAAACCCAAATAAATACATGTTTATTTGCTTCTTGCCAGAATTTGTTGAGATTGATATCACTCTCATATTTGCGTAAATATAAAACCACACTTGGACTGTCTCTCAATCCTGCGATCTAATCCTCAACAAGAAAGCAAATAGGCATATTATCCAATATCTATGTGTTTTATATACATGCATATGTATGTAGGATATACAGCTGACTCAAGTAATAATACACACCTTTTGATGACTGCCGTCTGTTCGTAAATTCCTGATGTCCACACACAGTTGTGCTGCCCTTGACCTCTTGGTTTTTGGACTGAATACTGGCAGAGAGGTGGGGCGGAGAGGTGCGAGCTTGGGCGTTTTTCTTCATCCTGTTGGCGTGTCCATGCTGCTCTTTTCTGGTTAGCTGAGTGGAGCGATTCTTTCCAGTATACCGTTGGCAATCGCCCTGTTGAGCACTTCACGCGATGACTCCACTGGCATGGGCTGTTGAGACGTGACGAAGCAAAAAGCTTTTATTTTCTATGACATGACAGAAAATACCTTAATCATAGATCCACATTGTTTGAACACTAAGCAAAATCATATAATCATTAATGGATAAATCTGTTATTCATACCAAAAAAACGAATTAAAGGTCTTAATGGTCACTGTTTGTAATATTGGTAAAAGAGGAGAGGAGAGGGAATAGAGGACCACCATGTCCTTGCTGGCTGCAGGGTCACCTGCTGTCTCAGCTCCAGCCCACATAGCAGCCCACCGCTCTCCTCAACACCTGAATTATTCACAAGCACTGTGTACACTACGGGGCCGTGCAGCCTGTGTGGGTTTATGTGTGTACTTTGCTTTTAAGTGCTTTCTTATACTTTTATGTGTGCGTTCGCACACGCTTTAATGATATGTACAGGTATGTGTTGATATATAGAGTGGGTGCATTTTTTGCACATGTGCATGTACTTCTATGTGTTGAAATTCACAGGTAAACATGCTTCAGATCATGCTTTAGAAGCCCCGCTGTAACACCGTCTTTGGTGAACACCCTGAACTTCATTGATGCTAACTCATAGAGACAGGGGCCGTGAATTATTCAACAGACACACTCCCTTGCCTCCCTTTCTTCCCCCTCACCCCTGTAAATCTCACTTCCTCTCCATCTCCTCTAACCAACTATGCCATACTCTGTAAATCTCTCATTTCCTTCCAGACCCTCCAAATTTAGCTACCACAGCGCACCCTGGAGCTGAACCCATTCCCTTTCAATACTTGCATCCAAAACCATTAAGTCCAATGGATCTTGACAGCCCCACCCAAACGGTGATGAAATGAAACTCCCCCTAAACAATGATGAAAAACAATTACATTCAAAAAGTGTAGGGTGCTGAATTAATATTGTCCAAATTTGTCCTTGAGAAGTTGCACACTTTTTTAGAGGAAATCCACCTGTGCTCTGGAAATTAGACAGGAACCCATTACTCTACTGTCTTTATTGTACCCAGCTGTTTCTGTATGAGGGGCTCATAAAGACCTTTACTGGGTGCCACTATGACAGTTGATTTAAGCCAGACAGCATTCAAACACTTATATAATTGCTATTTTTATGGCGCTTTTCGGAGTGCCACAATAACTTTTGATTAGCCGAGTTTATTGGACGTAGGGAGAAAAAAAAACCCTGTTTGAGGCACCATTACAGTAGTTTGATTATCTTTTCATTCCTATCTGTGGAGGTATAAAACATGATGGATGGCAAGAAAGGAACAGTCACCGCAGGGCGAGAGCACTCCATCACACCGGTGGGGGTAAAATGGCTTAATAACCACGCACCGGAATCATAAGCATAAGAGCTGATTTCATAATATCAGGGAGGAGGCCTATGTCGTAAACATGGCTGTGTTGGATTATGAGGATGTGGGGAAGCCCGGTCACGCAGACGTGCTGATGCACCTTTACCAACTGTGTGTATCCACTACAACAATGGTTCCCAAAGTAGGGGCCCTCCAGGGGGTCACAAGTCTCCGAGGAGGGGTCACAAGATGATTTTCATTACTTTGACTGAGATGTTCTTCTGTTAACACGGATATTAAAGTATTGTGTCAAAATTCAGTTTGCACATGACAGCAACAATGTTCACTCATTAGTTACATGGAGATGACTTTGACTGAGATATTCTGCTTTTATCTTATATTAAATTCTTTATGTAAAATCATATTGTGGTTGTCAGGCTTTTCTGTTCTTTGTGTTGTCGTTATGGTTTGGATACGCCGTTTAGTGTGTGCGTCCTATACACATGCATCCTTGTGTTTCAGTCACCTCTGGGGATATTGGGGGTCGCCACTCTTATTTTGGGGGTTGTTTGGGAAACCCTGCACTACAACACACCACACCTATGGTCTGTTAGAGCTGGGCTTCCTTCCTGTAACAGTCTTACTGCCTCACTTAACCACCAACACAAATAATAAAAAAGTAAAGGATGGACAGAGAGAGTCAGAGGGTAGTAGAGTGGAGTGGTGATGGCTAAAAGGGGGAAACTGGGAGAGAGACTTTATGAAGCCATGAAAGCCTGTGACTAGACAACACTACAGAGTCAGAGTGCTTCCCAATTATTAATGTTAAAAACGAGTCCGAAATAAGAAAGCTCAGAAATATGCAACAGAAAACTGTTACAATAAACTTAGATCCCTTCAAACACACTTACATAGTGTCTGATTTGCCATCGTCAATCCTCTAATCCTTGCATGTTACATTCTAAAAAATGTAGCATCTTCTGTGATTGAAATGTAAAAATATATATATATTTTAAAAACTTCATGGTATAACATGTCAGAAAAAGTCAGAAAAAAGACATAGTCTAGTATGTCATGAAAACATATTTAAAAAGAGTCTAGCATGTAAGAAAAAAAAAGACTTCATTGCAAAATAATTAATTAAATTAATTAAAAATCATATACCATGGCATCCAAAGTCTTATCAAAAGCCACAGTCATGCCATAAAAAGTCTAAAAAAAAAGCTTAATGTTACATTAAAAGTCATTAAAATTGCCAAAGTAAGCAGACTATTCCAAAATGTATGACGTATGAATAGATATATAAAAAATAGTGTCATAAAAAAGTAAATAAAATGTAATTGGAGGCATATAACATGCCATAAAAATAGCATAAATTGTCAGATGATAGTATGTCAAAAAACATTGATTTATTCATGGTAAAGTCATAAAACATGCATTAAAAAAGGTCATGTCAGAAAGGCATGGTCAGAAAACGTCAATAAAAAAGTCTTAAATAAGTCCCAGTTTACTATGCTATAATACCTTCTATCATAAATCATGAATCATAGTGTATGTCATAGAAGTATTACATGTCAATGACAAAATGTCATTTCAAAAATATGAAATATGCAATAACAGGTCATACTATAATATACCATAACAAGTGACAGTGAATATAGGTGATGCAGATCATTCATCAGGGGTGAACCACTGCTTTGCTCTGTCAGGTGTCTGGTCAGTGATGCGTACCTCTCTGCTGAGAACAGCCAGGAAGCAGCCATTGCTCTGTTCTGAGGGCTGCAACATGAAGAAAGGGTCTCCTTCTTCTGGACCCTGAGCATGACCAGGAATGCTGAACGGGGGTGGACTAAGCCTGGATGAGACACACATACACAAACATAACACATGAGCCAAGTTCATTAAGGTAGTAAATGCACGTCCAGTTCTTCTCTCAGAAAAGCCGGTGTGATCCATACCATAGCAACATTACTTTTGTTTTATTTATGGCAGCCTGAGGCATTGGCAGCACGCCAGGCATGCTTGCAGCTTACTGGAGGAGCCAGTCTTGGTACATTCAGGTCTACATGAATGGTAAAGTTCTTCAAACCACACACACACAAACATTTTTTAAAAATACCTGTCTTTTCCCTGCCATTTTCACAGCATTTAGAGACATAAAAGGGCATCTTTGATTATATGTTTTGCTACTGCGGTCTGCTGAGACTTTGAGGGAAGGCTGTCAAAGTCTCAGCAGAGGGAAACAGACAAGCAACCGAGCAGGCTGACAGACAGCGAGGCAAACACGCAGCGAATGACAGAGACAGATGCAGAGAGTGCACGGAGGGTACAGAGACTTGAGGCTGACCTGAACTTTGCTTGCTTTGGTTCCCCCTGCTGCTCGGAGCAGACCGTGGCTTGCTCCAGGGCTCTGCTCACCACCTCCTCATTCTCCTCTTGGTATGACGAGCAGGTAGAGTACACGACTGCCAAAACCCCAGAAACTTCACAAAAACACGTGTGCATTGTAAATATGGTGCAGTACATAAACTCTTTTGCACTTTTAAATATAAATACCTCTGGAAAAGATGCAACAAGACATTAAAGACGTGCTTTATCGACATTTTTATGTTCATTTAAAGCAATAAAGCTGACAAGCACACACACACATTCAGTGGAAAAGTCGCTCCCTCTTTTCAAATTCAACGCAATTATTCAAACTGAGCAATCCTCCTCATCAAGCGCTCCCTTTGAAAAAAGGGCTCTTGAATATTAATTCCTTAGTGCTGTTTGTGTGTATGCATGGTTAATTTTATCCAACTGCTGCTGGCTTGTAGATTTGTGGCGCTATCGGCCATTTGATTTCCTTCATTTGAGCTTTGATTTCTTTCTCGATCACTAATTATAGCCAGACAGAAACAATTAACGCCAAGCTGCTAACAAATAAAAATCTGCTCAGATGTTGCAAATCAGCTCCAAACAAATGAGAAACGTTGCTTTGAAGGAAACGAAACCGAGTCGAGAAGACGGATTTTGTCATCAAAATGTCCCGTTGGACCACACGCCCACCTCGCAGCTGGGACACTGAGGGCTATGGAGGTGTGTTTGGAGCTGCCTGTGTGTGAGCATCTCGCATGTAGATCAGCGAAATGAGACCATCGACTCAGCAGAGCCAAAGCACTCGATTCACGCCCACCATTAATTAACAGTCCTATTAGAAAAATATATTCACTGGCAAAAATGTAAATGAGGGCTGATCGATGGCAGTGTGATTAGAGGAGCTGGTTTGCTTTGCCTCGAACAGAAACACTCCAACGGTTCGATGATCATGACCCAGACCACAGAAAAAGGAGCACTGAACTATACCGGACTAAAGCTAAGAGACACGGAACGGTGTCACCTGTATACAACAGAATATGGTGTGACTTTACAAGGTAGATCCATCCATCCATCCATCCATTGTCTACCGCTTTACAAGGTTGATCCCTCTGTCATATTCAGTTCTACCGATTGTACGAAGCAGAATTGCTAACCACTTGTTTAAAATATGCAAGGGAGGCTGACAATCGCTGACCGCTGCAGAGGAACATTAGCATTCCTAATTATGACTCAGATGATCTCCCAGGGATAACACAGGCTTCAGCCTAATAGCATACAAAATTAGATAATTAGGGAGAATAAGCTTCATCGTTTCAGAGAGATGAGGGAGGATATGCACTCAAGCCTGAGCTCATATGCTACGAATATGATGGCAGGTGCTTCGGCACTCACACTTCAATGAGTGATCAATATCCTTCCTCTGTTGGGCCACCAGAGCTTCCAGTTTGCTCCGGGCGATGGAGGTCTGGGCTAAGTCCTGCAGCAGTTCTGTGTCTGAGAGAAGCAGAATCTCTATTGTATTAGCGCATATGTTGACAGTGTGCATACAGTAAATATATAAATGATATATATATACAGGTATATATATATAAATGACATCCACATAAGTAGATGGAAGGTCTTGCTTTGACAGGATTGTGGGTGGATCATCAATACGTATCTTTAAAACTTGATCAAGCATCGCAATAAATGCACGAAATGGAAATAATTATTCACAGCAACACTCTTCATCTTCTGTATAAACAGAAAAAAAGTAATAAAGTCTAAATATAATTATCTGCTTTAAGCAGAAATAACATTGCTGCTCCCAAACATTTACTTCCATATTTTTCAACCAGACATTTTATTGAACGGGTAGAAGTAGTAATAAGAGCTATACAGGGTTAGGAATTTGCATAATTTGCACTCACAGAATATGAGTTTGTGTGTTCATTGTGATGCAGTGTAAACTCAGTTGGCTCACCAACTCTGTTGCAAGTGCACTGTAGACACAAGCAGATGTAAAGTCTGCGTTAAACTTGCAGCATCCGCAAGTTTCAGTGTCCATTTACCTCCATTCTCACGCAGGATGAATTTGACTGGGTTGCTGACTGCAGACAAAGAACACTTGGGGGTCAACAGGATGACACGCAACTTTTGAAGTCGCTTGTCACCTCCATCCAAAGTCTGGAAGACCTCTGGTATCAGCTTCACATCTGAGCAGAGAGCATATAGAGTTCAATGGTAACCAGAAATACAAACAGATGTTCTGCTCAATGCTTAAAGTCTACAATGATTTAACTGTCAGCATGTAATACTGTATTTAAATACAGTTTAGAAGTCTGGTTTTAAGTGCACCTCCTGCATATAAGAGTCTATAAGAGTGTTTGCATTTGCCAAATGTACATTTAAAAAATAGCAGATTGGTGTGACACGTCCAACAGGCAGTATTCCGTTTCATATTCTCTCTTTCATTGAAGTAAACTACAGAAAAAGACAAAGCCTATGAAGTCATGAAAACGAAGCCAAACCAAGTAAAAAGACTACTGCGTCCTACTCTTGCAGCCCATGGCGGCGACGGCCTGCTGCAGCTCCTCCCTCTGAGCGCTTGTGCGATCGCTGACACAAACGTAGACCGTTGGCTGGTCGTCGCTGTGTTTGGTTTTATGTTTTGCCGCCATCAGGACGGCCGTGTGGGAGACGGTGAGGCCGGAGAAGCAGCCCAACATGAGAACGTCTCCTTCCTCTGGCAGCAGGGAGCACACGGCGTTTGGGCCCAGGCTGCAAGATTTATCCTACAGTAATATGAGTGAAAGCGTTAGTTTGATACCAGCAGACTTCAACATGAGATTTCTCCCAGTAGCAAACTGACAGTTGCACTGTACGACAGGGGCGGATTGAACTGCTGGAGGTGGGAATAGATGAGAGAGGAGAGGGAGTTTGGAGCAGCTGTTGCAGCTACTGAGGGAAGGCGAGAGGAGGAAAGGAAGCAAAGGAGGAATAGAGACGAAGACATCAGTCAGATTACAACAAAGATGTCCTTCAATGAATGGGGTCCTCACTGGAAATCCCTGTGGAACCACCGGGCTGGCTTAAATATCCGTAGTTAATATCCAGATCGTACGGTTTGTCAGGAAAGACGATCTGGCCTGAAGAAGGACAAGGACATTTGAAAAGGGAGATACTAGGGGAGAGGAGGTGTGATGGAGACTCATACATTGGAGAGAGGGAGGGGTGATTAATTAGGCAGTGGTGTTGAATATTTGATTGAATTTGGCTGCAAAGTCTGATTTAATCGTGTTGTGATGCCGTGTGTTGTTTACAGTGTGTATGGCAGCTTGACTTTAATGGAGTAGAAATGAAATTATTAACCCCCCCCCCCCCCCCCCCCCCCCCCTCCATTCTCTATGACTCAAACTGAAATATGGCCGTGAGGAACTGATGTGAAATATTTGTATCTGGGAAAACTAATCTTAGTTGGCATAAGGGAGCTCAGTCTTACAATCAATTTTGAGCAAGTCCGTTACCAAAGAGAAATCGTGAATATCAGGGAGGATTGATGGGCCTTAACAGATTTCCTAATCTAATGTAATCTTGTCGGAAGCCTTCTCTCTCGGTGAAGCTTGTACCTGAATGATGAGTGAGTGGTCGCTGAGCAGCTTGGTGGTAAACAGCTCCGCTTTCTGCTGAGCAGGGAATACCAGCATATCCCCACAGTGGGGGTCCTGGCAGAAAGTCTGGCCCTCCAACTGCCCAATAGATTTAACCCGCGAGAAACCGGAGCTCTTCAGCACACTTTGGACGTCGTTGAGGCTGGAGGTGAGAAGAGAGGAGATCAGTGGAAGAGAGGGGATGAGGGGAGGGAGGAAGGTGGGATAAAGACTGTCATCAGAGATAATAATAGTCGGTAGAATCGCTATGCGGCCTTTTGAAATACTTCAGTAGTAAAATGTGCCATTCAGAATCACACGTGCGCACACACACACACACACACACACACACACACACACACACACACACACATGCACACACCACTAGTCCCAACAGGTGACCTTTACAGTCCTAGAGCTTGCTGAGGGTTGTTGCTGATTGAATCTGTCCACAGCAGCAGGATTTACACCTAACTGAATCAGCCTGTCAGGGCACCTGCAAGAACACACATTAGCACACACACTCACACACACACACACACATAGCCCAGTGGTTTAATTGGATGTCAGCTGGGCACCTAGCCTATAAAACATTGGGCAGCACCCCAAGTTAAAGGTCTGTGTGTAGATATGGGTCTGTGCGTAGACGCTTGCACTCCATATATGCTTACAGTGCATTCCTGGGTTGGTGTGCAGGTGTGTGTGTGTGTACAGGTGAACGTCATCGGCTTCGGGGTGAGCGGTGTGTGTGTGTGTGTGCTCAGCTAACCTGCACTTCAGTGTGTTGACCCACGCGTAAAGCGGAAGGCTGCTTGATCTCTCCTGCTTCGTCCTCACGCTCTCCGGCAGGATGCACTCAATGGACAAGAGGTCGTGTTTGATCCTGCAGCGGGCCAGAGAGGCCGCCAGCTTGGTTTTAAACCTACGCACAGCACGAGGAAAAGGAACATTTTCTCTTCTCCTATATTCTCAATTCGTATTCCACTCCTTTTTTTCTTGTTATTATTTCCTTCCTTACCTGAGAAGGCAGGTCTCCACATCTTTAACTTCCTGTATGAGCTTGTCCTCCCGCTGGCGTCCCCGCGGGAGGAACTTCCTGTCCTGGAAGTCATAGAGCATGACGGCAACGAGGCTCATCTGATCATCTGGCTGCAGCATGAGAACAAATAGTACAGATAATTGGTGACTTCTGTTTTAACAAGAGAACAAAGAGAAGCAGAAAAAACAGCAGGAACAAGGAGAGAGGCTGCATGCCTAATGGAAACATTTCTGATCTTTAATAACTGAGACTGACACTCAAGCTTTTAGTCTGAAAATGGTCTCAAAGTCCAGCAGCTATCTACAAAGTACATGACACTGACATTTGGTGATAGTTTACCTAATGATGGGATACTATGTATTTGTATTATTTTACGCACACACACACACACACACACACACACACACACACACACACACATACACACACACAGCCCAAAGATGTCCTGCCATGAACCCACTGCTGCCACTTAATTATCACAGGAGGAAACCCTTGTTGTCTCTTCCTCTCCTCCTCTCCAATTATCTATGTCCATTCAGCTCTCTCTCTCTCCCTCTTTCTCTGTCTCTCTCTGTCTCTCTCTCTCTGTCTCTCTCTCTCTCTCTCCCCCTGAGGATGGGAGGGCACCAGCCGCATTAGTGGCAGATGGTGCTCCACCGCAGCAAACGGCTTGCAACATCCTCACTGCTGAGCTAATGGGCCGAGCCGCTAGAACGCTACAAGGCTTTATCATGCAGCTGAGAAATTAGCTGGCGTTGGTTATTCATTCCAGATTCAGAAAGGTCAGATTCAGAGACAGGCTGTTTCACTCCACTCTCCCTCTATCCGCCTTGTTTTCTCTACCTCACGTTCCAGTTGCCCTCTACCAAGGTTAAACCCTTGGGTGTGGGGAAATTCCCAGTCATCGGGTTCCCTGGCAACAGCGTACCATGGTGGTAAACAGGCCTGCTGTGTTTATTCAGATGCAGGTCTGTGACATAAGACATCGACGTGGTCAGAGCAAACTACCATTTGGAGTATTTTCAAATAGATCCCGCATGTAGTTAAAGATTCATACGGCTTTTTTTACACAGGGCTTGGGACTATTTCATGTTAAATGCGCCTAATATGCTTTCCTCACATCCATAAAGCCATTTCCGTCCTGCCCGGGATTTAGGCTTCATTTTCTCTCTCCATTCTGATCAAGTACGCCTCAGGCTCTTTCAGCACGCAAGTCTATAACTTCATTTCTTTTCCTAATACCCTCATGCACACCCCCTTTTTTTTCCTCCAGTCCACCTATTCCCTCTCACCCATTTCTTTCCCCTCCTCTCTATCAAGGTTGAACTTTATAGATGCCAGCAGTGTAAAAGAAGGTAAGACTGAGCTCTAAAGACCGTCTCATTGTGTCCGGGCTTTATTGTCTGGATGCAGAGTAACGACCTGCCAACACACAGGGAGACCCATTCTTTTTACCCGGGGCCATAATTCACAAGGCTACTGTGTGTGAGCAGTGGTGGACTAGCACACGTTCATGGGTATTAATGTGTCTCTATTATATGTTTGCATGCACTCTAGAAGTGGCAATCGGTTGTCTACACTCTGTACACTCCGTGACGGCTCAGTTTTTCTGTTCACACATTCACCGTCTCCGATAACTCTTCTTCTCTATCAGCCGAACGCACGTTTCATCACCATCCAGCCTCGTTAGAGAAGCAGCTAGAGCAGCACTCCCCTCTCCGCAGATTCTTTTATGTGGAATGTTTAAAGTAGGGCAAGAATGCCAGCCAATCTCCTCCCAAGGATACCTCTTCATTTAAGTCGCAGAGCATTCGTCTGCTGTCTAATAGCTGCAGGTACACAGCAGTGCTGAAAATCGTTTACTACGATACACAGCACAGCCTCGGTATCACTCAGAGCACTCAACACATCTAGGATGGATAGACGCCACATCATCCAAACACACTGCCCACGGGCTGTTACAGCATTGTGACTTCATCTCTAATTAACGAGGGGTTTTCTTTGAGAAACATAATGAAAAGGAAAAGACACAGCCCGGAACATTCTGTCTCACCTTTTAGATGTGTTACTCCAATTAGGGTAGCGGATCTGATATGCGTGGTGCTTTTAAAGGAGAGTATCAGTGTAATACATCAATATTACCGTTACTGATCAGAGAACAGAACAAAGAGTCGCCTTTGGGGAGTACGAACAGCAGGGCATGAATATTGGAGAGCACTGAGTAAAGCACCGTCAAAGGTATGAGAGAAAAAGAGTGTAGGAAAACAATATGGCATGGTAAACTGCAGAAGTCAAGTCTAGCTATTATCAGCATCAAAAAGATGGAGATTTTCAGCATGAAGCAGTTGAAAGTAGCAGATAAACCACCACTTACTATTGGCTGAGTGAGGTGAAAGCAGCTGTCGATCACGATGTCCTCCAGCAGCTCTTGATCTGTGGAGATAATGGTGGAGAGGTAAAACAAGGTTAGGTAGAAGGATGGAGATGTAGTAATGGGGAGTTCCGTCATTAATTACGTGTCTGAGCAGTAACGACGCATATCAGTGCCATCGTTTATATCGAGGTCTAATTATTCTAAACCCGTCCCGAATCTTTCATTTGGCACAAGGAAGAGGCACAATACATTACTGATATCCATTAACTGCTGAGATATATGCTACAAAGGGGGAAAATCCATATCTAATGATGAGAACATGTCTAGCAAAAAAGAAAGAAAATAGATTAAGGCAAAGAGCAAGAGAGGCTCCAAGAGGCACCCCAAACGACCGCGATTTAATTTGAAAAGATAATTCAATTAGACGGCGGGTTTAATTTCCCGTGATTAAACGCTTATTTGGTGCGTAATTAGTTAATCTGATTCTTAATTTGCCTCAATTCTTTCATTTATTGTGTCTGTGGTGAGCGGTTGTGTGTAATCAAAGGGCTAATGACATTCAATTACATCTGAAGTATTAAACGGGCTACAATTAAAAAGTTAGACCGACTTCATACCAGGACGTGTTTTTATGACTCGTTGATTTTCTTACATATTGATGCACGTCGTCTTCATGGACAAACTATCTTATCTCATCTTTTACATTATAACATACAGGATGAATTATAGAACTTAAAGTGGGTCTTTTTTTTCTTCCTAGGCGATAGAATTAAACTTTGCTTGACATTCTTTATCAAATCTGGACAGCAGTCTGACTATGACCTTTAAAGGGAGGAGAGCTGCCTATCACATACATACAGAATGTGTAGTTTATCCTGTTTTTCAACCCTACGCCCCGGCTGTCATATCATGCTAGCCAACAGGATACTTTCCCTCTGAAATACACATAAAACCACACACAGACGTACCCCTTCTATTCCCATCTGTGAACAGTGGGCTCTCATATTTTAATATGAGGTGGATGGAGGGATGGCAACATTATCCGGTTTATCATATCAGGATTAAAGACCAGCTGCTTCCAAAGCCTCTCTGCAGGTACACAGTTTGCCCATTACACTCTGGAAATGCACAAAATGATCATTTCTCTAACGTGGATGAGTTTTCCAGCGAGGTTGGAGAAAAGACTCTTCATGTCGCTGCAGATGAGTAAATAAAAGGTGGTAATTAGGGGTGTTTGTATAAGCGTGAGAGCCCGTGGATTCAACATTAATATGCGTGTGCAGTGTGTGTGTGTGTGTGTGGACTACACGCGTGGCTGCCTTGGGGTTTCTAATTCTTATTCCTGACGGACACACCGATGAAAATCGGAGGTCTGTTCGCAGACACTGCTTTTCACTTATCACAGCATCTCAAATCATGCCACACTGGACTCTGGGTCTCAGCCAAATGCACGCTGGGTAGATAGCGTGCAGAGCAGGACAAACACACACATCTACGTGCAGCTGCAGGTCCACAAATAAATGTCTGCACGTAATCGAGCTTATCTTTAATTGAAGGAACGAATGCATATCATCAGCGGTGGTCTAATTTATAGCAGGTACGGGTGAATGGGGTTTACAATAAGGGCCATTACTGCAGAGGCACTGATAAGCCCCGAAGAGATAACCGCTCAGTGTACGCAGAGCAGCACAGGCCCCTGAGGGAGCCATGATGGTCCGGTCTGTGGAGGTCATCGTCTTCAGCATGCTATAAATCACACACAGCAGGTTGAGTAAAAGACGGGGAAAATTCTGCGATAAATCACTTAGAGCGGACATCTTTACACAGTGGACACAGCGCTTGGGTTTCACTTGTGGGACAAGACAATTTTCTGGACTCGTCGTGAAAACGACTCGTGATCAGTCAAGAATCGAGAAACAAATACGCCAGCAGGAGGCGCTAGTCACCGCAGAGCCAGCTGTGGAAGCTGTGTGTTTTGTGGCTTCCATCCATGTATTACACAAGGAGCAGTGATTGATGGTGACCGCAGACAAACAAATCCTCCTTGAAAGAGCCAGACTCGAATGCAGGCTCCCACTTCGCTTCAGCCAGATCTTTGCCTCACAGTGTTTCGCATCAGTGCACCCTATTGTGTGTGCAACAAGTTATACAATTACCTTTGGACTTAATGGCAAATCTATCTTACCCATCATGCACCTGCAAAATGTAGTATTTGCTGCAGAATACTGGTAGCCGCTGCTCTGATTGTGGTCAAGGGCAAAAAAAAAAAAACACCACACGGCCTTTCTCTCTTTCATGCTTTAAATCCAGCCTAACACAAAGTGGTCCAAAGAACCTTTCTAGTTGCACACAGAGAATACAGCAGTCACAGTCATCTGACAAGGGCGTCTGGCAGCCCAGCTGAACAGTATGGACAATGAGGCAGAAATACTCAGAGGAGTAGCCAGTGGAATGAAGAGGGAGGGGGGCTGGGGGGGCTGTCATGGCCAGAGACAAGGTCAACTACTTTTTTTACCAGTAAAAAAAAATTCACACAAAAATAGATTTGCATAAGTTCATAACATCTGTACATACCTCGAGCACTGAGAACAGGTAAGACAAGCCGACATGAAATTAAACCTTGACAGTAAACTGTCTCTAGGTCAGTGATCACGCAGACAGGAAGGAGGCTTTTTAAAGCGATGGGAGAGGTCAAAGAAATAATAATAAAAAAGATATTAAAAAAAAGAGAGGAGGCGGAGGAGAAGGGAAGGCGAAAATGACTTGACTGCTAATATTTGTCATTCAGCCAACTTCTTCGTCTTTGTCTATGAAATGTCAAAATCCACACGGCCGTAACGGGAACATCACCAACTCCCGATCGGTAATTTAGCACCGACAGTCACGGCAAGGGAGGAGTCCGTGTCTCTTCGGCCACCGATGCAGAACTCACTGAACGATTCTTTTGTTTTAAGCAGATAAGAGTTATAATTGCAAGATCAATACCAGAGCTCATTGGCATTTTGCTCTACATGATTTTCGCTGCTGAAGCATTTCTTCTTGAGGTTAACAACTGACCTCGGCTCAATTTTGGATCAGTCATTCCGAGGCGTGTGTGTGTGTGTGTCACTAGCAAATCAATTTCTGCACCAAAAGTCAGGCTGTTCGTGGGAGGAGGAAGCGGACAGATTAACATTGGATCCCAGGCTCTGTCACTTCATCAGCACCTAATTTCACCACACGGTCAGCCCGAGTGAATCTCACATGTGACCAAAATACATATCGAGATAAGTCGACTATCATGTCTCTATCCAGAGATCAGGAATGATTTAAACAGTGCGGGTATCTGCCTATAATCCTGTAAACTACTCAATGATTGCATTTGTAGCTCATTCTTTTTTAAGTTTTCTCCATTAGTACCCTAAAAGCAAAAACTCAAAAAAATTAACCAATTCTGGAAAATGTCAGGCGTGGGGGATGGGACCTGTAGGAAAACTGTAATAACATGGCACTGATGAAAGAAAAAGGGGAATATTTCCCTTTGAAATAAACTCAGATCAAAAAGGGATTACATTTAACAAGAAGTGTGGTATATTGTAACTGTTATATACTATATACTATATTGTAAAAGCTCAAGCAGCCCGTTCCTCCCTGTAAATGGAGCTCAAGTTCAAGTGTAAATGAACATGATTTCACATCACAGTAACAGCAAAATCCTGGTTAGTGAATACCAGCATCCTCTCATAGAATATGATCTTTAAGTTCTCTGTTACTATCTTTAGAAATATTGTCAAATTTACCTGGTAGTGCAAGTCTAGGAGTTTTGGAGTTGATATGCATTAATTGTGGGACGTGTCGGCCCGAGGCTTATCCAAATGCTGGATGGATAGTGAGAAGGAAAGGAATAATTTCTGACTACGAGGGTGTTCCTGCTACCTGACCTCTCCCTCCACAGAGAACGCATTAAATCGATCCCAGTCGGCTCACCTCCCCTCCCTTACCAAGGTGATGACAGACCCCCGTGACCGCCAGACCCCACCCTAGTCCCACACATTAGATTACAGGACAGATTGATTTCACACAGAATTCCCCTGCTCATTCAAGCATTTCCTTTCTCTTCTACTTGCTCTTTATCAATCTATCAATAAACAATTCTACCAATTAACTACCCCCAGGCTATTCATCCTCATGCTTCACTTGCAATTTCATGTGCCTGATCTAAATGTAAATAGTGGTTGAGGTTCATCAAATCCAACAAACTTCACCCTACATACACACTCACATTTCAGTGCATTGAAGGCCAGCTCATAAGCTGCATGTTGCATCTCCTCGTCTTGGACTTCAGGTAACGGGAGCCCTCTTTCTTTGCCGTAGTTCACCAACCGGTGTGCAGCGGGCTTCACCCGGTGGTGATTCTGGAAGATGACTGATGCCAGCAGGTAGACTGTGTCTGGAAACCCCAGCTGGTCTTGGCCGTTGATCTGGAGCTCTGGGGCGTCACGCTCGGCTGGTTGATCCAGAGGTGTCACGTCCTCGCTGCTCTCGGGCTTGGAGCGAGCCTTTTTTGTCTTGCACTTGGAAGAGCGATTGTGGCGTCCTCCAACAGATTTGTTTTTCACCATCTTCTCAGAGATGCATTTTCTTTCCGACAGCTGAAAACACAACATGAAATCCTGACTTTGAGGCCTTTCTGATGATGTAAAAAGAAAAGAAAAACACACAAACATACATAGCCAACACAAGGTTGACAAATTTTGTGATTTTGGGTAATAAAAATGGAATTGACTTCACTTGACTTCAGCTATGCAAGTCAAATCCATAATGAAGGCTAGTTAAATAAGTTCTTTGTGAATAAATGTCAAGCCATAAATATTATTGCAAAATGTCATTCAAATAAGTACAATCAAGACATTGTCATGGTGACATTTTTAGATTCAGATTTTCTTTCCATAAGTTATATTATTTTCCATGAAATCCGGCAAAACGAATTACTTCAATTCAAATGTAATTGTTACATAATTGTCACAAGTGTCATATCATAACAAAAGTTCCAATTAGCAGTAATGACATATTTTGACATGTAAGCATTAATGTTCGTCAATGATTGAATTATTTCGAGGTAAAGTTGCTGTTTGCTCTGATTCCGTTTTGACGTTAAAGTCAACTAATAAAACTACGTTAAACTAACTAACCGTTGCTTTTACCAGACTGACGTCACTTTCTGTTGGAGCAAACTAGGAAATACAGCATGTCCGTGTTAATCACGTTACCTTAGGAGAAGAAGGTGTTATTTCCTCCCACGGTGATATCGTACTCGCATCCGGGACTCGGGTACTGTCTTTTACCGGCATTAGTCCTTCTGTTAACTTGACTCGACGCAAACTTTTAAATGTCAACGAAGCCCGGACTATAAATCTGCCTCGGTTAGTCGATGGGCGTCTCCTCTGCACACATGTGGCCTGAAGCCCTGCTGCTGCTGCTAACACACACTGTCTTCAGCCTTTAGTGAAATCCCGACGAGCTTTAGTGTCTCCACATAAAAAAACAAACTTCCTGAAATGTTCCCCCATAACCGTGGAGCTTTTTTTTCCTCTCTCTTTTTTTTGCGTGTCTCCGTCACTATGGCAACCAAACAGTGATTTCAAGGTCCTGTTCTTCACGGATTGAGAATTAATTAATCTCTTTAAAACGCTGGATGCACTCGGACTATATCTGGCACACAGCGGGCGTGTTAACGTTTTACGCGGCATTATGTCAAACCAAAGCCAATGACAACGCTGGTGGACAGTAATACATAAACCTAAATCAGCTGCAGATGGCATGCAGCTGCTGGACGGTCCGAGCCCCCCCCCCCCCAACCCTCTGCTATATCATCCACTCTTTGCACCACAATCTGCTGCTGTGTGTCTATGCAAAACTCACATATACACATATTATAATAGAAAGCAACATGGTTACTCTTTGAGCACTCCCCTGTTTGAAATCTGGCTCTGCACAAAAAACATATTGTCAGCTCATTCTTTTATGTTTTCAGTAACGCTCTAAAATCTAACCTGAAAAAATAAGGTATTTCATTCTTTTCCAGCCCTGGTTAGTCATTAATTGGTCATTTTCTGGTTGTGTTTGTACATAGACAATGCTTCTCCACGTGATATTTTCTAAAGCACTCGGTTATTTCCCCAGCAGTCTGTCCTCCTGGTGCCTGAGCCACATTACATGGTTCACACTTCCCCTGATATCTCCCATGGTGATGACAGCCTGCTGCGGCCCCTGGAGCTCAACAAGCAGTGGAGAGCAATGCAGGCGGCATCCCTCAGACAGAAAGTGGAAGATATTCTCACTTGGGATCGTGCTTCAGCATGAAAATAACTTTGGAAAAAACAATAATCCTGTTTGATTTCTGCTCACCAAAGAGACAGATGTGCTGCCTCCTGCCCCACAATCTTTCCCTCACTAACCCACACTCATTTATAGCCTCCAGATTTATGAAATTGCAGTGAGATGTATAGTCTCTTGCCATATAATAACATGGAGGGCTGATAAATGACTTGCTAATCTTTCTCCCCCACTTCTCAGCTGTGACATGTTGTGAGTAGATGATGAAAAGACAGTGGGAATCATTCTGAAGCATAGATCTTGTGCACTCATGTCGCCACATGCAGATTCCCATTACATGCTCTGGGGCGTCCGCCACCTGAGTGGTATGTAGGGAATGAGCCCCCTCTACTGGAAGATTGTGGTATTGTGTTGAAATAAATAATAATTGAATCCCTGTTTTCTTTGATACCATTCTGTCTCCTTTCTCACTCTTCTGTTAATTGGATTCCCTATAAATTTAGGGGGTCATTATACGAGTGATATAGGAGAGGAACATCTATAACAATACATCATATTACACACACACACACACACACACACACAGTGATTTGACTTTCCAAGTTCAAGGTATGGGTTTTTTAGAAGAGGGGGGGTGTCAGAGTGTGCTCGTCGTGGTACATAATTAATGCTCCATATTACCTTACATCCTCACTGCCCTGGCTGTGCTACAAACAAAGCGTGCTCATTAACTATTCACTGGATGATTTTAAAGAGAGAAATTGATTCTGGGTCTCTCAGTCACAGGAGTCTGATTTCACAGTAGTGAATAACACATGCGCCGTCTCATTTGCTCATAATTTAAGTTAAGTGAAGATCCAATTACATGTTTTGAATGGTCAGATGATGTATATCAAAACCATGACTGATGGGGATGCTATCGATGATAAATATGTGGAAGAAATCATGGGTTTTAACTTTCTCTTCATGAAAGAATACACCACGGGGCTGTATGGAAAAAGCCAAAAATAGTGAAGGCAAAATAAAATGTTTATTTATTGTACTGTAAATGATATTGTTATTATTCATAAAGAAAAACCCACAAAGTCCATATATATTTCAACATTTTTAAAAAAGGCATCACGGCGCCTTCCCAATGATGAGGATGCTCATGAGGAAGACCATGATAAAGAAGATCCACATGAAGAATCTGTCCATCACCTTAGCGATCTTCTTCCATTCTGCCCCTTTGGCGCATGTGGCCCTCTGCTCTCGGAAACAGTTTGCTATATATTCGACATTGCGCACCAGCTTGGTGTCTACACCGGGGAAGCCACTGCAGAACACACAGGGGCCAAAGGTAACAGTGGGGCCTTGAGGTGGAGGCTTTTTGTCTTCAAGGCAGCAGGGGACCTTCTGGTCTTCTTTACAGCAGTCACCTGTAGGGATTTTCCCATTAGAGCCATCGTATTTCCCGGGTGCAAAGCTGGAGAAGGCTGGCTGGCTCCTCTCCTCTCTGGTGATGTGGTGCTGGGTTTTCACTCTGGGATGGTGTTGTGGCTTGGGGGTCTGAGGTCTGGGGTATTTGTGACCCTGCCAGTCCTGTCGGCCACTGTGGCTGACTGGTTTTCCATTTGCATGGATATGGGAGTTGAGGTGTTGGTGACGGGTGTCTTCCTGGGGGAAGTGAGAAGACGAAGAAGAGGAGGAGGAGGAGGAGGCAGAGGCACAGTTCTCGCCCACCTCATAAACAAAGAAAATCTTTGACATGTAGTCAATGATGAGGACTTTTGCCCAGTGGGGGACTGGTTTGGCCTCTGCACCACAGAAGTGGATGTTCATGATGAATATGGTGAGAGATGTGGAGGCTGTGACCATGGTCATGGTGGCGATATAGTACTTCCCTGTGCAACAGATAGGAACAAAAGCAGACTGGAGCTGAATTTGCTCTTAGAACTAAAAAATAAAATTAATAATAATAATTTCTTTGGTTGTCAGTGGAGATTTTACTCAAATATAAAGCCATGCCTAACCACTCTGTATATTTATAAACAGTACGAAGGCTTTATTTAAAAGACAGGATTGCAAGCCTCTATAATATTGTATTATATGATAGATGCTCTACCCATTGGTCTTAACACAAACACTCTTACCTATCAGGGGCACACTCTCGGATGGAGGCATGCTTTCAGCCACCATCAGCTGGAACACAGTGAGGGCCAAGAGAACGGTCACCCCGAGGGAAACCTTCTCCCCAGAGTCGGCAGGCAAGTAGAAACCCAGGGGAGCCAGGAAGGAGATGAGGAAGCAGGGGAGGAGGAGGTTGAAGATGTAGAAGGAGGAGCGGCGCTGAAGGAGCACCGTGTATGTGATGTCTGGGTACGGGTCAGAGCAACAGCCGTACATCCTGACACTCTTGGTGGCCGGCATCCCGTGACACTCCCACTCCACATTTTTCACAAAGTCTGACAGGTCGCCGCTGTCCATGCCCATAATGATGTCTACCTGGAATTAGGTGTAAGGGATGAGTAGATGGTGGAGGAGGCACACAACAAGCTCCACCCACTAACACTTTCCAAGTGAAGGCAAATCCATCACATGCATACACACACTTATGCACACACAGACCGAGTGAGTCTTTTTTTTTCTACACACCTGGTTGCCATTGTAGGTCCAGGAACCAAACGTCAGGTTACATTCCTGGCTGTCAAAGGGGAAGTAGGAGACGTCCACCTCACAGGAGCTCTTGGTGATGGCAGGAGCATCCCAGGTTATCTCCCCATTGTAGCGCAGCCTCACGTTGGTGTCCATCGGCCCTGAGAAGTCATCGTCAGCTCTGGTGGTGGAGAAAAAGGTTGATGCAAACAACTCATGTGTTATTTGGTTAAAAAAACAGTTTACATCATGCTCTGTGATCACTGATACATTTATTGCAAGGTTTTTTAAAGTGGAGTCCATTAATACACTGATATATTATCATAAATTGTTAGCGCATTGTATATATTAAATGATTATGGCCACTTTAATCAGGATTCAATACAATATATTACATATTCTGTGATAAAAGAAATGGTGTACTAAACTAAAAAAACAGAACATATAGTTTATGTTTGACATCGTATGATCTCTGTATGTGAGTGACTGTAATCATGTTAGACAACAATGTTAAAATGTATGCTTATGAACAAATATGTACCTATATATTTAATGCATATTTCTATTTCTTCTGTTTCAGCTGACATTTTTTACTCATAATTTAAGAAGATTGTTACTGTAAAAATTATAATGATAATCTTACAATTAGTGAGATCATTAGTGACGCACCCTTGAGTAATGTTAGTCAGGCTGTGGAAGTGGCTCGCAAGGGCAAATATGTGCCATCTTGTTTGTTTGAATAAACAGAGCTGCAATAACAGAGCATAAAACCAGGAAGATCAGGAAGTGTGTGTGTGTGTGTGTGTGTGTGTGTGTGTGTGTGTGACGTACGGGCGTACTTGTTATAAAGGACGAGGTCCGGCCTCCACACAAGGCTGCTGGGAATGTGGATCACCTCCAGTCCGTCGTAGTCCTCTTTATCCCACTTCAGGTAAGCATCGTGCCACGTCTGCCTGATCCACAGGTAGGCGATCAGCACCTGGTTCCTCTCATCCTTCAGTCACAATCACACAGATGGGAAAAGACACGCACATACTTATATACGCACAATGGATACAGCAGCTTAAGGAGAGATCCTCTTGGTCTCCTTCTCAATTCTCTGTTGCTCATTATCTACGAGCATTACGAGGGGCTCGGATTATCACAACAGCTGAAACCCAGACCTGTCCGTCAAGATCAGGTGGATGAGCGGAGTCGCCGGCCGATGGGGGTGGACGGGGATGGTTTTGGTATCGCTGCTGGAGCTTCACTGAAGCGAACCAATGAAAACATAAAGGCTTTGTGTAATAAGATACTCAGCACACACACACACACACACACACACACATTGATTGTCTGTTCACTCCTGTGACAAACTAACATCAGGCACCACAGAGATGTCAAATACAGTAGAAGAGCCGTTTCCTCTCTTCAAGCACACACACATCCTCACACATGTGCACAACATACAAGTGCAAATTGACTGTGTGCTGACACAGCAATGAACCAGAACAGGAACCTGAGCCCGCTGAGTAACAGTAAGCCCGGCGCTGTCTGTCATCCATCCACATCCACATCTACAAAGTCATCCTTTGGTGACCACAGTGTCCATGAAAACACAGTAAAAATGTATTCAAATGTAACATCTTCTAGGGTTGAGTCTATCTGTAGCTTGAATACTTGCATGATCTCTGCCAAGTCACCATCAACGGGGATTACTACTAGTTCGTTTTCCTCTAAGCAGGGGTGTAATGTCACTAATTGAGCAGCCAAGAAGATGACTATTGCTTTTCGGTAGCTGCTCCAAAATGATGGAATGGTTTGCCTTTGCACGTTAGACAGGCTCCTTCACTGCCCGTTTTAAAAAAATATCTTAAAACCCACCTGTACTCTGTAAGCTTGAGACTTTCTTCTTGCTTTATTGTATTATTTTATGTTTTTATATTTTTTTATTATTAATGTACAGCACTTTGTTTCAGCTGATGTTGTTTTTAAAGTGCTTTATAAATAAAGCTGAGTTAAATTGAGTTTACGGTGATGTAATGCAGAATAAGCTCGTAATAATTATGGGTAATAGTCACATATTATGCATCAAAACAATATAAAATACTTCCTGCTCTTTAATAAAAACTTTGTGTGGAATGACGGCTTCATCCACAGAGGTAATATAATATAGGAGAGATCATAGATACACAGTTACAGATTCTTAAGTTAAATAATATATGTTGTGGATAGTCCTGTTGTCGCGTTTGAGGAGTTGTGCTTTTTTAATCATTAATAAATTACAATAATAAATTATGGTTGGATAAAAACTTCACATAGGCCTACAAGGAGCACTTGTGCATTTCAATATAAGGATCCTGCCCTGGTACCCACCATGTCTTTGATCTGAGAAAGGGTGATCTGTAAGGTGACGTTGAGGGCGCTGTCTGTGTCATCCACAGGCCGCAGAGCGCTGGAATAATTCTCCATCAAATCGTTCAGAAGCTTGTGGGCATAGTGACCCTGAGCCGACTGAGCCACTGGAGGGGGAGAGAGGTGATCATCATCATTTTAAAGTTTTTTTTGACAAAACAAACCCAGTGCTTTTTAACAGAGCAGTTTGTGCCATTACTTCTGAACAAACTCTTGGTTTAAGCTGTATTTTTCCTCACATTGTACTGATTGTGCGTTACTGTTGCGATTGTATGTATGTGATTAAATATAATATTGTTGTAGAATGGAAAAACTATTGTAATGTGAAAAATGATGTAGTTTTTTTGCTTTGAAAGTCCAATTCCTCCTAGTGAATCCCGAACAGGTAGTGTGAACACTATATACTTATAATATTAATATATTAAGCTCTTTGGATGCCTTGGGGAATGGTTTGAAAGCAAAAAATATATATAACGTCAACGTAACTGCAATGCTCTCAGTTGAAAGACGCAATGGTTTGTGCGTAATTACGCACACGGCAATGCTTTAACATTAATATATATTTTATTTGGGTGGGACCACGTGCGTAGCTAAAACAAGTTAAAACAGTACAAACTTATCAACAATAGCAAAGAGATCCTTTTCGTCCGACTCACCTTCAGGAAGCAGCATCGCCAGACAGATGATTGGAATCATGTTGAGCATTTTGAACGCCTCCCAGAAGAAATAAAAGGGAACCGTGAGCGGCGGTCACAAGGTTTCATCATCTAACAGGCCGACATGGTGGCCGTTCAACCCCAGTTAAACTCAGTTTCAGATAGCAGGGCACCATCTCATCCGGCCGTCCTCGCGGTCAGACCGGCTCTTAACGCTTGGCAGGGGAGGCCGCGCGTCTGTCTGCTGAGTGAGCCGCGGAATAAAACTCCGGCTATCACATAGCAGCAGCAGCGGACCGAGAGAAACAGGACGCCCGCGAATCATCGCCTCACCACACGGCGGGCTATTCAGCTGTCAGTCACAGGGATGCAGTCAGGTGAGCTGCTGGCCCGCTCCTGCAACGTGCTGCCAACACCGGGGAACGTCCATGGAGGAGAAAACATCAGTCATACATTCAATTAACATTATGGCCAGTGTGGAAATAAATAATCATCACTACGTCTTATGTCATTAAATGTAAAGTGACAAATGGAGTTCCATCTATAGTCAACCTGATGCACTTTCTGCAGGTTGTATTTATACATTATACATTATGAATAAAATGTCTATTTACAGTTAAACTACTAATCCTAATGTGAGTGATCTTTTAAGGTCAATACATCAGTACTGTGGGAGTATTTTCCAGGTTGGTGTGTCAGTCCTGTTGAACCTTCAACACTAATAATGCAACAAGGTAATTCACTTGGTTTGCATTTTAATAACAGAGTGATTGTCTCAGTGCCATTAGACGAGCCAGGAGGCATGCCTTTTTTGGGGGGTTGGTTGGAGAGATATACCAACATCCAGTGGAAATGTACATAATTAGCTTTTGTCACTCGGGATGCATGGGAAACCTGCTGGTTTACTGCAATACCGTCCCTGAGGTCATTCTAAGGACCTATACTATACTGCAGTTCAGTAGAAGTAAAAAAACAAAAACAATGGCAGCCTTTTCTTCCGTTTGGTGTGAACACGCAGGCTGTAAGGCAGTGATCAGATCAACGCCAGGGGTTCTTGGAGAGGTTCAGCATGGCGCTACATGCCACCAGGCAGGCCATCTGTTACTGTGCTCATTCTCAGCGTGTGCCTCACTGTAAGCAAGGTGATCTGTGAACATCACAAGTGCCTGCATCACTTCCTTGTCGATGCTCCAAATCTAGGAATTAGCTCGCTCAACCAGGCACATTACATTACAGCAGTATGTTGAACAAGTCCGATGCACAGAAACGCACATATACATAATCCATTCCGCAGCAATTCCGCATGCACATTCCTCATCTAAATCGGCTCGCTTGCTCTATTTTCACTGGCAATGTAATTCCCTGTAGGTTCAATTTGGTCTCGTAAATTTAGTGCCTTAGCCTAGTTTTTATTCAAATGTATGCACAGCCAAACAAGCTTATTAACACAAGCTGAATCCTAAACACCACCAAGCAAAAACAGTATATCTATTTTATATTTACACACATACCAATATTGTGACGGGCTTGGACTTAAAATAATCTGAATATGATTGGATATTATATTGTTGCCAGGTAGTTTCTGGCTGTTTTTTCAAACGGGTGGAAATTATTCCAGTTGAGAAACATCACGCGGCACAGCAAAGATATGTCACAGAAAGGACAAAAGGTGGATTAATTTACACAGACTTTAATATCTTTATTTACAGATGAATCCTTGACATATTTATCTGTTGGCGTAGTTAAGATGATGCAATATTTTTTAAACTCATTTTTACCTTTTTTCCCCCCCATTCAGACTCATGACAGGTTGTGTTACTGCTGATCATGTATTTTGTTTGTTCCTTTTCTTTCAGTTTAAAAACAAGAATCCAAATGTATTCCTGCAGGAGGCCAAAACCAAATAAAAGTTTTTTTAAAAATGTGGGGAAAGGGACAGGTGTCGTAAGCAATGTCAAGAAGCTGGGGTTTGCTGCAGGAGCTTTGGGTTTATCAGGCAGTTGAGGTGGGGAAAACGTGGCGTGAAGTATGTAGTATGGCTACTGTGTGAACACCTGTGTGACACTTTATGAGCAGGTTTCCAGAACAGGGAATAAGCCGTTGTCCTATATGTTGTCTGTATAACGCCATGCTATCTGGTGCACTATATTTACTTTCCCACAATTTCATTAGTATGTCCCAATTGTAACCGCAACATATGTAACGCCCTCAAAAAAAAAAACCCTGTGATGGCACAAGAAAATGATTTACAAGGGTCCTAAAATGTAAGGTTACTACGACACAGTGCAAAAAGATACAACAGAGATACAAATTTAAAAATGTGTTTAGTCTAGGACTTGGCTCAAACCCCGTTTAGAAAATGAGCCCATAAGTGTGTAAAAAAAAATCATGACCAGGTCCAAAAGAGCCTCCTTGAATGGCTTGACCTGCTCCTACAAAATGTTTTTCACAAATTAAAGTAAATGCACTGCATAGGCAAGGATAAGCCGCTGACAGCCGCTTCTTGGACGTAGCCAAAAAAAAAGCTGAGAGAGTTGCGGGATGAGTATGGGGTCTTAAGTCTGACATTTGCTTCAAAAAGGGGGTTGGGACGTGGTTGAAGTTTTGATTGTTGCAGAGTGGAATGACCTTAAAGAAACCAAAGAGAAGAGCTCACAGAGCGACTAATTGGAGTGTGATACAGCAGAGATGATGAACGGGGAGGAGAGATGCCACACAGACGGGATAGAGTGGGGGTGGAGGAGAGGGGAGGCATGGAGGTGAGGCGTCCACTGTGAAACAGAGGGTGCGACAGGGGGAAAGACGCCATGAGACGGAGGGAATTCGGAGGAGAGAAGGTATGTGTGAGGAGGGCGATACGGATCAAGAGGAAGATGAAGAGGGTGTCAAGATTCAGTTACTGAGCAGAAGCTCCGTCGCCGACTCCACCTCCCAGGATTTCGACGACAACGCCACTATTACTGCATTCTGGGAAGAAAAACATTGAGAAACACAGTTTTATTCTACGGCAACGTTCGACAGTGCAGAGAAGGGGAGGAAAAAAAGTAGAGATCCTTACTTTTTCAAAGCCCATGGCACAGAGTTTGTCTATTTTGCGTGTGTACTCTGGACTTGAGACGGCAGCGCCTGCATAGACATGAGACCAGAGTCTCGCTGTCTGTTTGAACATCTCTGGATTCTGCTTGTACTGTGTGAGGAACAAATGTGGAAGAACCGTAAGTTTGTTTGACAGGGACTCATCCACACAACACTGTCAACTACTGACACATTGTGCTTCTCTACTTCTCCACGGCTGCATACTAGCAGAAGAGTAGCACACTTTTAAATGTAATGCAGGCGTAGATTTCCCATCATCATAAACTGTTTTCAGTGCAGTTAAACAAAGCTACAAGGAAGGGCACAGTAGGCTTGGGCGGTAATACGGTAATAAGGTATACCACGGGTCTTAAAAATAGCAACGGTATCAGTTTCAATACCGTCATTAAAAAAATGCAATGCACTTATATAGGAGAGAGAGGGAGAGAGGGGGAGAGAGAGAGAGAGAGAGAGAGAGAGAGGAAAGATGGCGAGTCGCGCATCGAGTGACCTGGTCTCAGAGAAGAACACGACTTCTGCAGTTTGGCAGTATTTCGGGTTCCGACCTAATCAGAAGTAGAGCTTAGTTCGGACCCAGAAAATCAAGCCCGACCCGACCCTAAGCGAGCCCGTTCTGCACGAACCCGGACCGACCCGACATATTAAATGTAATTAAGAGCCCGAGCCCGATTTCAACCCGACAATTATTTTTCATGCATGAGGCTGTTGTATGTGCATATCCGTGGGAAGTGGGGGTCCGGCTGCACCACTACTCAGTCACAAAAATATACAAATCATTTTATAGGCTACGTTGGTGCCGCGATTAGGTTATGACTGGACAAAGCCGACACGTATGTTATCGCCTTCTCCCACTAGTCACTTGAAATGATCCCGTACCTCGGACTTTCCCGATGACTTGCTCAACGTTAATTGTCCTGTTTTTAATGTATCCTTTATGTCTCCAAGTTCCATGTTGCACTTTAGCGTAACTCCTTTATTCTTTGATTTAGCTGCACAGAGCGGAACCGTTATGAATGATGCGTGCGCACTATGTGTAGCGTCTTTTTTTTTTATTATTTTGTGTACACATTTCTTACGTAAACCTACTCTGCTAAACATATAACCAATAATATTTAATGTTTATGCCTAGCCTTCTCCTCAGATTAGGGGAGAAGGCTAGGCATAAATGCAATGATAGAAAAAAAAAAAAAAAAAAAAAAGAACGAACAAACGAACACAAACGCTTGTTTAAAGGCCCGGCCCGACCCATTCCGAGGGTAGTGGTGGGAAATTTCGGCCACGGGTCGGGCTCGGGCAGAGAAACTAAACTCGATGAGTTTGGTGACGTCGGCTGAGCCTTACGTCATAAGTTTTAATTAGTCACGGTAATCCCGTATACCGGGGTAAAATAGGGAGGAGGTTTGACGGTATCAAAATTTGGATACCGCCCAACTCTAGGGCACACACACACCTTTAACAATCAACAGACAGCAGCAGGGTGAACAGGCTGTGGCTGGGGTGGATATTGTCTTTTAATATCCTTTGGGCTCTTTTCACCAGAATCATTGATGCTTGGTAGATGAATACCAATGATGTTCTGGGTGGGTTTTAATCACCCCGTTTAGAGCCCTCCTGTCCTGGGCCATGGAGGCCACGTTTGTAATGATTCCAAATCAGGATGCTTTCTAAAGCTCTTCTGTAAAAATTCAAATGAACTTGGCTGAAATACAGCCATTGAGCTTGATGGCCAGGCCAGTTTGTATGTAATGCTGATTACCAGGAATCAGACATTACAA
Source organism: Chelidonichthys spinosus (assembly GCA_029853015.1). Lineage (NCBI taxonomy): Eukaryota > Metazoa > Chordata > Actinopteri > Perciformes > Triglidae > Chelidonichthys > Chelidonichthys spinosus. Next base: position 9,024,119 of record CM056823.1, on the reverse strand, counting down.
ATAATATTTACAATAATGATAATCTATTTAAAACAAGAAATTAATGATTGGACAAGCTTTGTGATATTTTGGTTAAAACAGGGGATGGGGAAGCATATATAGGGAGAACCAAATAATCCACCCAGTGCATCAGTCGATCTAAAAGAGTGCCAGGATCAATTGTGTCAAAGACAGCAATTAAGTCGGGCAGCAGTACAATTCATCACATGCCTGCGTCAGCATTCATTAAGGTTATTTCTGCTGTTGAGAGGGGCTGTCTCAGAACTATGATATTTAAAAAACCAGATTGTTTTCCATAGCATCAAGAAGCTGTTGAAAAATGTTTTTGCCCCCCCCCCCACAAGAATCTTCAAGATAAGATGATAATTTATCTAAAATGATCAAGCACAGTTTTTTGCTTTCTATAAACAATAGCAAGGCCACCACAATAGGTCAGCTGAAACAGTCAGAATCTGGAGGGCACATTTCAGCGAGCTGAATGAGATCCCTGTTTTTTTTAGCCAGGATTCAGTTAATAACATTAATCTAAATCTGTAGAAAAATTAAAAAAAATTCCAATTAATGTCTTGTTGGAGAGGGATCTTACATTAAGAAAAGCCATATTAGTATTCTGTGCTGGCTTGGAGCTGAACTTGAGCTAAAGCTGGGGTTTTGGTCTGGATCTCTATTAAATTATAAATATTGCTTTGTATGCAGAGTCTTTTTTGTTTGAAAGACCTGTGCGAAATAAGTACAGGAATCTTAAAACTATGTGAAACTGACAATAGAGGAGCTGGAAAGCTAGATGGGGAGACTCCTGAGGTAGATAGTTGATGTTGAGGGAGGTTGAGGGGAAAGCAGCTAAGAACAGGTGCAATTATTGACCCTGATCATGTGAGCTTCTTGTTTGCTAGTTGATAGTTTAAAATGTGTTTGCTGACAGTGCATGTGTGCCCTCAAAGCTGGGTTGGATTCAGTCTCTGATTAAAAAAAAAAAAGGACTTGCACCCCCAGAACAAGTCAAAATCATCAATAAACACAAACATCTTTGCTTCCATGTAAAGCCTGGGATCTTGAGCTGTGCTGAACTAGCTTCAGACTCTGTGCTTCAGACTCTGGAGCTCCTATGATGATGGAGTGGGTCCACAGAAGAGTGAGATCATTGTCCACTACTATAGTGGAGCAGTCATGGGAGAAGGACAGCACAGCCAGAGGAGTCCGGGACAGTGAAGTAATTTGCCTGAGCCGAGGCGACAGCGGAAAACTCTAAGGTGAGCTTGTCTTTCTCTCTGCGCTCAACTTCCAGACAAGTGATGCTTTCCTTCAGTTTTTCAAGTTTGACACTCACGGCATCACGTTTGCAGTCCGTAAAAGCCCAAGTGTCAAAAACTAGCGACCAGCTAGCCTAGCCACCAGGCTAAAAAAAAACTTTGCAACCAACACACACAGCATACAGTTTGTGTTTTGAAAATGTGTTTGTGAGATGAATGCTATCAGTTTTCCAACTGGCTGAACTGAAAACTGTGGGGCCTCGTCGTCTAGATGGCAAACGTCACACCGGTGTGCAACACCTTCCAAACAACCGAAACAGCCTTTTCACATCTACAAACCATGAGAGGCAGTAGGGTGTAAGTAGCAAAACAAAATAGACTAACCCTCAGGAACCCTAACTAACATTATGATAGTTATTGTAGCTTAAACACCAACATAATAAGATGAGAAACCTTAGTGTAATCACTTTAGACAACTGTAACTGATGTGTCAGAAAAAATTAGCTATATCACAATGCAATTGTCAAAAACATAAATACACTTGCACACCCACCTGATTGGCTACCACTGCGTCCTGTGGATCATCTGGTTCTGCAGCTGCCAATAAGGCTTGTAGTGACAGGAGGACCGTCCTCAGTGTCATCGCTGCTGCCCTGAAAGGACATACAGGAGATTGTTTAGTGCAACACCAAAATAAAGTCTACTGTCCTCATGGACTTTAACCCATGTGCTCTGTTACTGCATGGGAGTGGCGTGGGGAATATCATCAATACTTAACATGATAGTGGACCAGCAGGTTTAAATACATTTGATCCACCTGGACACCTATTCGGATTAATTATGACTGCTTTCCACATCATCAGGCTCACTCATGTATTTAACTTCACTGTACCCATGTTTTATAATGTTCAAATGTATCATAATAAGTATGTTTGTATGTATTGTTATATCACTATTGACAGGAGAAGGCATTAGAACAGCAACTTTGAAAATGCGGCAGCTTTGGAAGGGAAACACTGTCTTACCATGACCAGAAAAGTATGTAATGAATGAATTATGGAACTCAGTCACTCACCACTGGTCTTTGAGAATGTCCAGACATATTGCACCTGTGACTGAGCTGATGTTGGGATGCCAGATCTTTGTGATAAACCTCACCTGAGAGATTAAATGAAAATAGGACACGGTAAATCATTTGTGGATTAGCACAGTTAATGGAATATTTATCAAGTCGATGTCTTTAAGGAAAGGGATGGTTCTCAGGATAAATGACGGTAATAAATCCCTACCTTTGGTGGATTGAATGGATACGTCTCTGGAATTTTAATTTCTAGTTGATATCTACCCCCTGGAAGAAATGAGGTGTCACAATTATTCAACAATTACTATTTCAAATCGTATAATAAAAGGGTAACTGTTAAGATGTAAATTGCTTTGGTTTAATTATGAATAAGGATTAAAAGCATGTTGAAATAGTTAGTTGGTGAGGCCTTCTCAGAAATGAAGGTGTTGTCAGTGAAGCAAGATATCACATAACAATCTTGTGCAACCATGACCACAGCCAGAGTGTCTAAACGAGCACCTCACCTTCATATGGTGTGTCAGGAGGTCCTGCTATCTCCCCTTTAAGTTCTGTGAAGTTCTCATCCACCAGATCCACCTTTATCTGGTTTTTGCTCGTCTGGAAAGAAGGCAACGAAGCGTTACAACTCCAGCAGACTCCAAAGTGTTAAGCTAGCTTGCTGTCAAACTCTAAATCTGCCTATGCAGCAGAAGTTGACATCAGCCCCGCAGCATTAGCCAAAGTTGACCTCAACTTGTTGCACACATGTCACGGATCCACATGTAATCCACCCTCCAACGTGGGTTAAGATTAATCTATGCAGATGCAAGGAGGACACTTGTGGGAGCAAACATCGGGCAAACACGCGGATCACAACAACCTATCTTTGCTAACACGGCTAGCTCGGTTACCCTAGAAGGTATGGTAAACTAGCCAGTCACGTTAGCAATATGAACTCAACGATAAATCGTTTCCGGCGATGCCTCCATGGACCCGATAAACTCCTGCTAACAGCAGTGGGACCCTTTACAGTAACTATCTCGAAGCGGCATCGTAATGACGAGCGTCGGTGGCTATTCTGGAAGCTGGACGCCGTGTCTCGTAGTTAGCTTCAGCTAGCAGCTTCGTGATTAGAAAGCTGACAGTTAGCGACGCGTTACTCGCATTCAGCCTCTTAGTCAAATACATAAACGACGAAAGGGAACAAAAAAATTAACTGGCAACCATGACAACCAACCTCTTCGCTCTTGAGCACCTCCTTGAACTCCCGTTTTATCCTCTGAACTGCGATGTTGGCCATGGTTCCCCCTGGTTCCCGTCCGGTTGGGGCCTCGCCGCCGTCCGACCTGACTAGCTTGTTCTTCCTACAGTATCTCTGCACTTTTTTGGGGGTACAACCTCAAAACAGCTGCAACGTCGTTGGCCGGTCGGTCCCGGTTTATCGATGTGATGTTATAATTCTTTAAAATAGCTCAACGCGAATCTGTCATCTCAAATGTGTAACAACGCAACGGTTGGTCGTACCGAAAACATTTTAATACCAAACTGCATGCAGTCTGGAGGAGAGAGGGTCATGTGACCTGTATTGCCATCCCGAACACCTTCTCCCATTGGTCAATCCGTTGATGATGAATAATTTAGCATCATTATTATTATTGGGGGTGTTATTTAGATCTTTAAAAACATATGAATACGTATGTTGATAAAACGATCATTTTAGATCATCTTTAACGGCAAAATAAAAGTGATCAAACCTAAAATAGTTATACAAGTGTCACACAATGACTGGCAGATTGCATTTAATCATTATGTGATCATTTACGTTTAGTCAAAATGCTCTAAATCAGTTTTCAAGTCTCAAGTATGTATCACATTTCTTTCCATTACCTCAGCAAGGACCTCTTTCTTTTCCACCTTATGATCCATATTCAACTATCTGTTTCACATTATACAAAATCAAAGATATGCTTTTGAAGAATCATAGGAATCATGATCACAACACATGAGGATACACTGTACTTTTTGTGTTGGTATTTTCCCGATTTATTTTTAAACATAAAAACAGATCCCTGTTCCACATTGTTTCACTAGGGGGCATCATTGTCCAGTGGAGATTCATACATTCGGCGTCTAACAGCAAACATGTCTGGTGTTGGAATAAAGTGGATGCCACTTAAAAATGTGTATTTTATTATAAAAAGTGTTCTTAAATATATTTATGCAGTTCACAATGAAGTCTGAACTAAACGTATGTTGCGTATACTTGTTTATAGTGTAAAATATATTAAAATCCCATTTTAATCGGATCCACACAATAGAGTAATCACTGACTGACAATACAAGAATCGTGACACAATAATGGAGGTTATAGTTACGGGAAAGCAATTCTCCTCCTTTATAATAAACTACACAGCCCATATAATCAATTAACACATTTCGTAAAAGAACATGTAAGCCAGCCAGACTTTGGCATTCAGTAAATTTGTTGATTTTATGGTCATTTAACTTTAGCAACAGATTAACAAAAAAGGGTTTTCAAATATTCCTAACCGACTACCCTCCATCTAAATAATCCAATATTACAGTGAAATGGACGGACATGTTTTAACAGTAATTGTTCACACGCACAGATACAAGCATTGGACCAGACGCAATCATACATCATTGCTCTTCTCTTGAGCCACACACAGTCTGCAAGTCAATATCTCGACAGTTAAAACTTAAGAGGTGGACATGAGCATACAGGGACTCCTTCCCTTCTTTTCATCCTGTTCATTCCCCGCCCCCTGCCTCTTGTTTGGTTTCTCCTGGTGATGATAACGAAGATGACGAGTGCTACCAACATAACGGCCGTGATGAGGATGCAACTTCCGAAGACCATCATTGCTTTGTTCTTGAACAGCCATTCACATAGTGAGCAAGGTTCGTGCCGCTCACTAAACCTGCATGTCTGCACGGTGTCATCTTCAGGGAAACCACCACGACTGATGATTTTTCTGTAGACGCCGATGGAGGCTTTGGCTTTGGATTGGTGGTAGGTTGAGGTGAAGAGGCCAAACTGGGGTGCATGTCGATCTTGCAGTTTCCACACGTAGAAGCCATGCAAGTTTACTCCATCTAGTTGCCGAGCTAGAGACAAATAGCATAAAGGAGAAAAGTAAGATAAGAATCACTCATCGATCCTCCAGTTTCTCCTGATACAAGTTGATATGAATGACCCAGTTTTACTTTGTTTTACTATTAAAAAAACAACCAAATGTTTAGAATTCATGCCAAAAGGTAAACCCATGTTAGAAAATAACACGTGCAACACAGATGATCTGAGGGCCATAAAGGGCAAAGTATGAACACAGCACTGATCAACACCGTCTCTCCCCTCCTCTCCTTTTTTATGATCTTCTTGGTTTCTCATTAAATACGGGCTTTTATAGTAGGAAGATCATAAAACCTGCATTGCCTGTTCCTCTCTGTCAACATCAATTGCATTCCTACTGAAAAATGACTAAGCAAAGAGAAACATTACCTTTGAAAGCCTCCTGCAGGTAACTCCTGAGAAAGCGTTGCCTGAGTTTGTCCTCCACAGGAGCCTGATCGTCGACCCCACTGGCCGTCACAACGATGGGCAGAGCCACTCCATATCTCTGGCTCACCCAGTTCAGGATCTTTCGCAGGCCTCGGGGCACAAGAGCCTGCCCCAGACTGGAGGAGGGCCAGGTGGGGTCAGAAAGGATTAGACAGCCGTGATCAGGCGGTTGTTTCTGCTGAAAATTGCTGTGTGTGGGGGGATATGGAGAGACCAAACGGGTGGTAAAATGGTTCAGTGCAATAAAACCCAATGTCCCTCTCAGCTCCTCCCTCTCAGTCTCAGTGAAGCTAGGAAGAGTGTATCCAGGGAGGCCCATTACTCGAGCTCTCTCCTCCAGGTATGCTCTCATTTCTTGTGGATAGTCCCCCTTGCTATGCTTCTCCTCATGTCTAGTCCCAAGCAATGGGTCTAAGAAGCGACCTAGCTCAAACAAAAGGAATCTCTGTGCCGCTGCTGTATGTGAGGCAAGGAAGGGGTTTGCAGGTTTGGCCCAGTCAGCATGTAACGCAAGTGATACCAGAGCTCTATGTTGAGCTGAGTGTTCCCTCTCGTACAGCCTCCAGGCTTTTGCATGAGCCAGAAGAAGGTTGTGCGCTGCCTGATGCTTCTCTTTCCCACTGGAATAAACATCTATCAGTCTGTTTGGCTCATTGACGGTGATCCAGTACGGGACCCAGGACCCCAGTTGCTGGTAGCACAGTGCTGCATATTCCTGAAAGGCCGCCACCGTGCTGTAGTTGAGCCAACCGCCGGAAGCGTGCAGTGGCCCAGGCAAGCCCAGATATGGAGCTCTGTGTGTGGGGTAGTAGAGAATAACGACGGCCTTCAGGTCCATCTTCTTGAGCTCAGTCAGAACACAGCGGTAGTACCTTTTATCACAATATGAAACAGGGTTGTAGAATCACCAGTTAATGTGTGTGGACAGAAAGACAGACAGAGCCACATATCATCATGTTTTTTGTGTTTGTGTATTTCTACCTCAGAGTTTCAGTGTTCACATCAGAGAGGTCTCCCCGGGGTAAAATCAGAGACCAGTTTAGAGCAAAGCGGTAGTGCGATGCCCCAGTGGACGCAAATAGGCGAAGATGACCACGAATGGCCAAGTAGTCGGTGCACTGGGCTCGTCTCGTGTGGATCTTCACCCCTGGGACTGGACGCAACAATCCATCCCCTGTCAGGTTCCAGCTGTACAAATGGGGGTCAGTAAACTGTGGTGAGAAAGGGTAGAAGTGGACCTACAATAACAAAAAAGACAAAAGAATATCAGGGTAAATACGGAATAAATTTAGCATTTTTTGGGGGTACAATTTCTGATTTGTCTGCTCAGTTTATCTCTCTTCTTACCTGCAAGGTGGAGTCAGCAATACCCCAGTGAAACTCGCAGGGGAAACGGCCTTTTATCTCTGTGGAGGTTTTGTCACTGGGGAAACCATTGTCAGTGATAACACGCCTGTAGTAGTGAGCAGTGGTCTTGGGGGTCCTGGATCGGTTTGGTTGGCTGAAATCAATGTAGAAAAGGCCTCGCCTAATTGTGAAGCCATAATTCCACTCAAATCCATCCACCAGCGACCAGGCACAGTAGCCAATCACCTGCACATCATCAAACTTGATGGCTATGAGGGAAACACAACATTAAAGGGGAAAGTGTTTTTTTTTCTGTTGACTTATTTGCTTGTTTCCATATCTTCTCTTACCTTGCAGGACCTGGTTGATAAACTTCTTCATCAGGTAAATGGCCACCGTGTCCTCCTTTCCCACACTGGCTTCAGAAAACCAGCCTCCCTCGGTGACCAGCACCTTCGGGTCCCCATACTCCAGCTTTATCCAACCAAGTATGCGCCTCAGGTCTGGTGTCAAAGTCTGCCCATACAGGATCAGGCTTCTGCCCAGACGGAGGTTGTTGGGCCCGAAGGACAGAGCAAAAAAGTCAGCTGTTTTCTGCACCCAGAGCTTCTCCTCAGGGGAGAACGTCGGCAAGAGGGCCCCATGTTTGATTTTTAAAGAGACCGGGTAGTCCCCATCACCAAAGATGGGGTTGGCAAACCAGCCAAGGGCAGTCTCTATTGACTGCTGGCAAAGGTCAACATTACCAGCTGTGACTTGGCCTCTTGGAGGCTCGACCCAGTGGGACCCCAAAACAATGGACACTTTACCTTTCTGAGCTGGACGGAAGCGAGAGTTGTAGGTGTGCCATGCTTTGGCATGTGCCTGGAAATCACAGCAGACATGTTATTATTATACACCGTGCACCGCTCAATTGTACATGCTACAGTAGGAAAAGCACACGTAAATATTATGGCTGAATTCCATTTAACTTCAGGTTACTGGGTCACACAGAACAGACAGTTTCTTAGCATCAGTATAAGTGTTCTTTTCCCTCCATAAGTCAAAATGTGAATGTGAAAAAGGTCCAACATGCATTTAAAAAAATACACATTACTGGAAATACAGCAGTTGATGAGAAAAGAATAACTTATTTTCACAAAGTTTAATTCAAAGCTGTATACGGTTTAATGAGATATCTCTAACTAACAGATACATGAGCAACAAACAAATGGAGCCAGGACATACCTTCCTTAGGTGGATAGAGTGATTATTAAAAACAAACTTTGACACCAGATAATCTCTCGTTGTTCATGTCATCTGCACGGTGTTAGCTGTCTACACACTGTCTGCGTTAGACTGTATAAATGTGAGGGATTATTAATGAGGCATATCTCCATGACTTCCTGTCACACACTGTTATGCTCCAGCACAGAAATGCTGATGTGGTGGACTTTGACCTCAATGTCTCTTCAAGTGTCCTGTTTACTGATCACAAATCTGTCAAAATGAAATATGATTAGCTGGACATCGGGGAGATAAAATAAAAATGACGAAAAATGAAAAGGGTTTGTACTTGGCTGCACTAGTTACAGGTATATGTTCATACATTGTCTGAACTGATTTAATTCAATCTGTGCTTGCACCGCTTTCTTGTGTTTTGAGGATGCAAACATTCATTGAGCACCATTAACTCATATACTTACTGCAGAGGTTCAAAGTTTACAGGCAATGAGAATCATTAGCAGATAAAGCACAATACGAGTACACACTATATCATATAATCTACAGACACCTATCAAATCATTTGACCCTGTCTAACTTACCCTGATCAGGTTGTGGGCCACGATGAGTGAGCCAGCGGGACCCCCTGTTTCTCCAGGAGCGTGCAGACCTGTCCCATACCCCTGCACAGCCACCAGGTATGGATTATGCATTGTGAGCCAGTACCTAACACGGCTCCCAAATGTGTGGAAACAAAAGGCAGCGTACTCTTCAAACAGTTCCACCAGTGTGTCATTTTTCCAGCCTCCGTAGCACTCCTGCAAGGCTTGTGGCAGGTCCCAGTGATAGAGGGTGACGATGGGCTCGATTCTCTTTTCCAGAAGGCCCTCTATGAGGCGGCTGTAATGCTCCACAGCAGCACTATTCGGCCGACTTCGGGCATTACCATCAGGAAAGAGTCTGGGCCAGGAAAGAGAGAAAGAGTATGATTTTACACCTAGATACTCCAGTGCCTCCAGATCTTCTTCCCAGCGAGTGTAGCTGTCACTAGCCACATTGGCAGTCTTGGTTGCCAGTTTACCACTGACAGGAGAGTGGGTGAAATGGTCCCAGATGGACGGGCCTTTCCCCTCTTGATCCCAGGCTCCCTCCGTCTGGTAGGCAGATGTCCCCGTACCCCAAAGGAATCCTGAAGGGAAGGTGTCATGAAGGAAAGACTGGTCTTTGAGGATGGGGTCCGGCTTTGGCTGCTGCCAAATCTTCATGCCCTCCCCAAGAGAACAGGCCGCCGTGTTCCAGCGGAACACTAACAACACAAGGGTGAGTAGGAGGCACTGTCGTGTGGGAGGAGAAGGATGGTTCAGCATTCTGAAGAGGTCTACCTTGTTTCAGAAATCCACTTGAAAGAAGGAGCTGGTGTCAGTCAGAACACTCGCTCTGTTCAATATCGTAAATCCTCCCGAGGAGAAGAGAGAGACCCATTATGGTGGAGGAGGGAGGAGAGCAATCAGAGCCAGGAGAGGGTAACGTCTGAAGCTCCACCGGTCACACTTCCCCGTCTCTACCTCAGTGTACTTCTACTCCCATTCAGCCCCTCCCTACCACATATTGTACACACATACAAAGGTTGACTCATATCTTCACACATACACATACACACACACATAAACACACGCACTTGTCTAACGATACTTTTGAGATGTTTCTGGCAAATTATTTTCACCTGTAACTCCCAAAGCACACCTTCAATAATAATAATAATAATAATAATAATAATAATAATAATAATAAACAATTAAAAAGAGAGGTCCAACACTGAAAAAGGATATGCCTGAGCTCTTCCCAAAGACACGCGCACACAGCTCTTAACATGCTGTTGATTGCAGTAAGAAGCTTCTTGTGTCAATAATTACCCTGTACTCTGATCTTAGCTCCATAACTAAGTAGTAGTTCACATTGCAGTCTCCGTTTCCTCCGACAAACACATTTCAGTTTTTTTTAGTGCTGAAACAGGACGTGTTTCATGTGAGTCATCCGAGTATGTTTTCCAATATGAATGCACGTGTTCAACACAAATTGAGGACATTTACTGAAAAAAACAAGCAATGCCTTGCAGCTTGAAACAAAGCCAAACTAGCAGTTCTTTGTTGTCTCATGGCAAGAAGCTGCTAAGAACATCCAGAGTGCAAGATTTGATCAAACCATGCCAGTTGAGAACAGTGACACCGGCTCATGGCACCTTATTGAATTTCACTCCACTTGTTGTATGTGTAACCACAGCTGACCTGAGTAAACAGCAGTGCTGCTAGACAAAAAAAACATTGCTGGTAAGTGTGTGTTCGCGTGACTGTCCATCTGTCCACACACACGCGTGTGTGTGCTCAATAAAGCTTCCCACTCACAATAAAACACAAAGCCCCTTCCTCATCCTTCTTCATTAAAGACAGTGTCTATAGAGTAAACAGTGTAGTTGCCCAGGATACCCTTTGCTTCGAGGCATTAGTGGGATAAGTTAATTGAGTTGAGATGGTCATCTACCACCCAGACCTCAGTGTGGTCGCTATGATACTAAAGACAAGACGCCTGAGAACACTGGTGCATTTCCCCCTCACACAGTAGGACATATTACATAAACATACACTTTACATATACTTGTTAATAGTTCTGTATGTTTGGGACACAGCTGTCGTTACTCAGATTAATTTACACAAAGAACTAAAGCAGATATAGTTATTTAGCCATTTTTAAAGACAGACCACCAAATAAGAGCATGGAAATGAGTTATTCAAATATTAAAATAGAATAGTTCCCCTCAGTAAAAAGTGATTTACTGTATATGAGTGAAAAGAGGATGTACGAGGAGACCTGATTGGTCCGATAGCTGCTTTCATTTCCATTTCTGCATCCTGTAGAAGAAGAGAAGCAGCTAACCCCCCAAGCAGTTGATGATTGCCTTTTGAGCGGAACGTTTTTTTTGATTGTTGAACATTTCTGACTTTCTTACTTTCGTCACCATCGACAAAAAAGAAGTCCAGCGGACCTCAGTACAGGTTAATGGACTGTTTCTGTTTGTCTGACTGATTTTTTTGTGTTTAGAGTTAAATTTAAGAGTGGGTGAGTGTGTTTTTTAGAGAATGCTGAGGATGGGGATGGTTGGACTGTTATCTATGTACGTGCTTGTGTTTGAATGCTTGTGATGAATGTGTGATGAAAATAAGAGAGACTATGTGCTGTTGGGCTAATCTCTGTTGTGCATTTCTATGACCTGGTGCTCTCGTTCCCTGTTTCTGTTTGTTTTGTCTACTTTTAAAATACTATGGCCATCACATCATTTTCACTCAACGATTTTAATATTGTTCTTTCATCTGTTCTTGCCTGCCCAGGGACTACAGGCGGAAACTAGCAAAATTGCTATAGCCTGGCTCAATACATTTTTTCTTGTTTTACGAGATGAATGTTTTTTTGTGCATTGTCCCTGTTTAAAATAAATAAACTCCTATCCTATTCTATCCTATAAAACAAAACTCTAATTCATTCCTCGAGTCTGCAATTAAAAATCTGACTATAGATTTAAAAAAACTGCTGTATGTATTTAAATATCTTCTCACACACGCAGATGCAATAGTAATCCTAAATGTAGGACTGATCAGTGGTAATTTATGGTCAAATATGTATGTTATATACAGCTATACATATTAACAATCAAACAACATCCTACCCTCATGAAGGGTGTAACATTTGGTATTGTTGAAACTGGTTGAGAGGTTTAAACGGTCTATTACTATTTGTTTCTATTATTTTGTCCACCCCATGTATATCTTCAAGGGTTGGCTGGATAACAGAAATAACTCTTTGCGTGATAAACGGTTCAACAGCACCACAAATGACAGCCGTCATAATGACCAAGAAGTTGAACACTTCTCTAAAACCGTTGCGATATAAATGAACAATATAACCTTCATTAGGTTGATGGCAGGTGTGTTTCATGAGACAGCATTATTTATACCTGTACCTAATTAACTGCAAACTGAAATCCTCATTTCCTTACTTTCATCCAGGCAACAATGAGGCCTTTGACTGTTGTCCTCTGGGCGGCAGCCATGTTGATGGGACGCCAGCCGAGCGCTTTGTCCCCTGACAACATCGTGGACCTCTCATCCAGGAACCTCTCCTCCGTCCCAGGAGACCTGCCAAAGACGACCGAGCTTTTAGACCTTTCATGCAACCGCATAAAGCAGCTTCACCGAGGAGACTTCAGAAACACCCCTCGCCTGAGGTTCCTCAACGTTTCGTGGAATCAATTGGAGGACGTCGATTCACAGACGTTCCTGGACACGCCACTCCTGGAGGATCTGGACCTGTCCCACAACAGACTGAGGAACCTGTCGGGTCAGCGGTACCTGCTCCACATGGAGAACCTTCTGGAGCTAAATTTGGTCTGCAACAACTTCCTCACAATGACACTGGGGGCTGAGTTCAGCTCCCTGGTGAAACTGGAGAGATTGGCTCTTGGAGCACATAACATCAGTACAGGTGATTTCCAGAATATTGCTGAAGTGAGACTGCGAACACTGACCATTTTCCTGGAGAACGGACTGGGTTATACAGCAGGCAGTCTGATGGACGTCCACGCTAAAAGGCTTCAGATAGCCTTCAGAAATGCTCAAACAGTGAACCCCCATCTGGTCAGTGATGCTCTGTCACACTTTGTTGAAGTGGAGTTGATGGATTTGACATATGGCTACAGAGACCTGAGTGTTCAGTTGAGCAAGATAGAAGAAATCTTCACATCTCACCTGTATCTCACCAACTTAACAATGGACTGGAACGACTTGACTAACTATACAAACGAGGTTCTGAATACATCAATTGCCCATCTGAGCATCTCGGATGCGCGCATTGACCGTTTGCCATACAGAGACACTGATGAGGTCCAGACATCTAAAATGAAGTCCTTCACAGCCAGACGGGCCGTGGTGTTGTCTTTCTTCTTTTCCCAGGAGGCAGTATATAACTTTTTTATCAACCTGCCAGTGGAGAGGTTAGCCATTGTTGAGACTTCAATCATACATATGACATGTCCAAAGTCGCGGAGTCCTATCACCCAGCTGGACTTCTCCTATTGTACTCTATCCGACTCCATCTTCTCCAGAGCGGAGGAATCTGGAACTCTTGAATGTGAGACTCTGGATAACGTGAAAAAATTGATTCTTGTAGGCAACAATTTTAAGAGCCTTCAGGCGCTGAGCAAACGTGTGCAACACATGACGTCCCTGCAACATTTGGACCTCAGCGTCAACTCCCTGGTTTACGATGGTCTTGGAGAATGTCTCTGGCCACCAAACCTCACCAATATGACTCTGTCTTCTAATGGCCTAAGAGACTCCATTTTTAAATGTCTACCAAGAAGAACGGAGACACTGGACCTCCAGAACAACCAGATTTCTGTGATACCGCCATCCATCTTGAAACTGGCAAACCTTACATCTCTGAATCTAAATGCTAACAGGCTACGGGACTTGCCAGTATGCGATGGCTTCCCCATACTGAATGAGCTTCTGCTCAGGTCCAATTCCCTCCATGCACCGTCTGTGAACAATCTGGAAAGCTGCCCCAGGCTGAAAACCCTGGATGTCAGTCACAACCCCTTTACCTGCACCTGCCCTTTGAGGGTTTTGCAAGTTTCGGCATCAAGGAGGAGAAGAAAGGTCACATAGGAATTGAATTGTTGAGCTGGCCATTGGAATATTACTGCATCTACCCAGATGCACTTAGAGACTCGACCTTGAAACAAATTTCAATCCCAGAGGTCTCCTGCAACATCGGCCTTCTAGCTGCTGCAATCTTGTGCCCAGCAATACTATTTATTATCACGGTTATTTCCCTGTGCTATTGTTTGGATGCTCCCTGGTATATGGGCATGATCTGGCAGTGGACAAGAGCCAAACATCGCGCCAGAATGAGTCACGTTCGACCTGAAGATCTGGTGGGTGTTGAATTCCATGCTTTTGTATCCTACAGCCAGCATGATGCCGACTGGGTGTCGAATTCCCTCCTCCCCAACCTCGAAGGCCCCGGAGGAGCGCTCCGAATCTGTCATCACGAGAAAAGCTTTGTACCGGGAAAGTCGATCATTCAGAACATCATTGGCTGTGTGGAGAAAAGCCGACGCTCACTGTTTGTGCTCTCTGCTAACTTCATCAAGAGTGAGTGGTGCCACTATGAGCTGTACTTCGCCAGCCACCAACGCCTCGCTTGGGGCACGGACAGCGTCGTGCTGGTACTGCTCGAGCCCCTGCCTCAATACCTCATCCCATCCAAATACTACCAGCTGAAGTCCATTATGGGCCGCCACACATACTTGGAGTGGCCTCAGGACAGGGCCAAGCAGAGGTTGTTTTGGGCTAATCTCAGAGCTGCCCTACAGGAAGATCTGCCGGAATCACCAGTGACAGAATTAGAAGGGTGACGGTAAAAGGCAGACTTAAAGAGGAAAAGAATGTCCGAAAAGGAAGCGTGACTGGGACAGAAGTGAAAGTTTAAAAGAGGGAACTCAGCAGGGGTAAAAATGTGGGTGCTCCTTTCTTTAACACATCAGCATACCTTATTGAGCTATAGTATCTTATTTTCAATCTTCTTTAGTCAATCTACTAATAGATGGAGATGAACTGATTGCTTGCCAGCTTGTAAGATAAAAATCAGATGGCAATTCTTTGAACCATTTAGGGGTCATTTAATGGAAACATTTATACAAACTAACACTTCAATTTTGTGACAAAAAACAATAAACTTTACCCAAGAATATCAAAAATGCACTCAATTCTTTTGTAAATGTCGCACTTGATTTAACCACTTCAAACGTGGTTGAGCACATGTTGAGAAGAAAACTACCCATATTCCATGAAAAGTTCACGTGTACTGTATATTCAGAAAACCAGTATTCTCTCCAACTCTCTGAAAAGAGAGGTCCACTTTTAAGGCAAGGAGATGTATTTCTTTTACTTAAGAGTTCAGTGACGGATGATAAAGACAAGAGAGCTAGAAATGTTTCCTGTGTAGGGGTCAGAGAGTCAGTCCAGCTGCATTAAAACAGTGCCTTTGCTATGAAAAGGTTCAAAAGTCACACGCCAGGCGTCAAGGAAGAGACTGGATGATGATGATTTTCTCGTTGATGCAGAAACGGTGAAGCACACTGTACAGGTTCTCTCCACAACGCGACACCTGTCTTTCCATGGCCAGACGGAAATCTTCCTTCACTCCTTTGGTGATCCCACGGGTCACCGTGTGGTGTCTGGAAAAAAATACAACAAGGAAAATAATAAACAAACATACATGTGGTCAGATTTGTATTATTATGTGATGATTTGAGACTGAAATTTATATAGGAAAGACAAAATTACAGAAACAGAAGCATGTTACTCTTTCCTTACATAAATCAGCCAACAAAAGTTCATTATAATGAATAAAAACACATAAAAACATATATATTCACAAATGAAATGAGCTCAAGTGTTATGAAAAGGCAAAAAACTAAATTGACTGCACAAGTCCAACATCATCCTCAAATAACAACAACAACAACAGTGATGACCACAGAAAGACGAGCAATGGCTCAAATAAACAAACGCCGACAGGAAATCAAACTAATTCTTGATGTAAAATGACAGGCCCAAATCAAAACTGGAGGGATGACAAGCCTTGAAGTTGGGAATGAAGGAAGGGTGACTGGTGTGGGGGAGGGATGGGACTTTGGGAGGAGGGGCCTGGGGTACCTGTCCATCGTCTGCACCCCTTGTAGCAGAAGGGTATTTAACTCCACCCCCAGGGCGGGACTAGGGTTCCTGAGGGACAGCAACATTCAACAACTCTCAGTCAGTGAGGGTGTCTTAACTTAACATCTACAGCAATGAAGGAAGGGGTTTGACAGAAGCTTTATTTTAACCATAAACCCCTTCATTCTAATGTCTGGCTCCGTTAACAGCATTTTCAGTTCAAAGTACATTTTTCCCCACGGGCCATGTCCAATAAGCTCATCAATCAATATCATTGCTCTCTTTAAAACAGCAACAAAACAGGGAGTGCGCGGAGTCACGATGCAAACTGAAACACGTCTGAAAGGGAGGCGCTTACTTGATCAGCATGCCCTGATTGGGCAGCAACTCCAGTTGAATCCTCCCACCTTCTGGAGTACGCAGGTATGCAAACTCCTCCAGCATGTCAATGTCTGAGAAAAACCATGAGCTTATGGAAACTAACATTCAAGATAAGATCAAAGTAACCACAGAGTAATTGGTCACATGATTTTCCAATCCATTCATGTCAGGATTGAGTGAGTTAAAAAAAAAAAAAAAAAGGATACTGGTGACATAGTTGAAGAAATTCTCATACTGGAAACTCCCCTGCTGACAGATCTTATCCACTGCCTTTAAAAACAGCATCTCGCCCTGTGGCCAGTCATGCTGCAGGAGCACCACCACGTGACCAAGCGAGAGGTCGTCACGGTTGTCTGTGAAGACACGGAGCTGATTGGACAAAATGAGGAAAAAAAAGAGGAAGCGGGTTATAAAAAGGTTTAATATCTAAGTAGCCTTGAAAATGTGTTGACACACATAACTACAGTCCTACTTCTAAAATACATGCATTTACACAGACAAGTACCTTGAAGCAAGCAAACATCAGCTGCAGACAGAAAGGTAACACAGCTTTGCTGGTGCAGGGAAGCAGTCTCAGGTCATTACCTAGATATGACAAGAATAATAACGTGATGATGTAACGGTGAGAGAATATTTCCCCATCACATGATATATTGTGTAATTTATAGGATTTCTGTATCGAGTGAGAACAGCCATTTTAACAAAAAAATATTGTGTAAACACACACAAACACACACACGCCACCATTTGTGTATCTTTTGTCAAAGCTATAAAATCATTTTGTGCTCAATACAAAAGATGAATTCAATGTCAACGTTACATTATGTGTTAAAAGCTGATCGCAGGTCAGAATCGGGAGGCAGGATGCGTTTACCTTTCCTCATTTTGGTCTTGCCTCTAACCTGATCCTCTGGGGTCTTTGTCGGTTCTTGGCTCGGGGGCATCAGCCCACCGACAACATCGAGCAGCTTCTCACAGGCCATCTGATTAACACAGACAGTACAATATATGAATCACGTCTAAACCAGACAGGGTTATTACAATAAATGTCATTACAATACATTGTCTGCATTCATTTTGTCATTTGAACACTAAATCCTGTTATAAACTCTTGTCTGTGTTTTATGGACATCTTCTTGCTGGGACAAACAAAATTGTTTACTATATCATATGATAATATATAATATTATATTATTAAGTTTTCACATCTGGTAACGTTTATAGATAATATCGGTATGTATGTCAAATATTGCTTCGTCAAAAATGTTTACATGTCAAAATGCTTTGGGGCAAATAATCACATATTAGTTAGTCAGAATGGTTAAATTGCATATATATAAGTAATAGTTTATATGTACTCAGTTTCCTCTTAAATTGAGCACACCACCACGATGCCACCTGCAGGTCAGCGGGTGTTATAGATATATTTTGAGGGCATGACCCACAGAGCATCAGTATAGACGTGAGCGATTAAAACAACAAATATGTACAAAATAAAAGATACTATAAATCTATAAATCTAATTGAAGAGGAAGAGTACAAGAATTACTGAGACACTATATTTGAGTCAGGCATGCATTTAAAATATGGAAAAATGGGAAAAGTGATGGAAGAATGCAAAGACATGCAACCTGTTTTTCCATACATAAACTCATATATTGGAGTGTTATTTTGTGTGTGTGTGTGTGTGTGTGTGTGTGTGTGCGTGTGTCTGTGTGTGTCTGTACGTGTACGTACCCTGTACTCTCCCAGAGCGTAGTGGCAGGATGCCTGCTGTATGAGGGCCCTCTGGTGCTCTAGACTGGCCTGACCCGAGGGGCTCTGCTGTCCAGACTGAGGCTGTTGCACTGCAGCCATCTGGTGCAGGCTAGAGATGGCCTTACGGTACTGGCCCTGGAGGAGGGAGACAAACAGAGAGACACACACACACACAAACAGCATATAGTCAACTCATGACACATATTTATAAATACCTCCCTATTAAGAAAACTATATATTGTATCATATATATTGTATCAATTCTGTTACATTTCACTCAGTTTAATCCTGCTATTTGCAGTCTTTGAATAATGTGTTATTTGCTGCTCCTCCAGTTACTATATCTCCTCACAGATCAATGGTTATAAGTTAATCCTTTACAAACTGATAAAAATACAAACGATAAAAAGGGAAAGAGGTTTCTCGTCATGAACGAACACAAAATTGTCATAACTGTTTCTTGCCTGGTATATGATCGTGTCAGTGAGGAATATTCTGAACCACAGCCAGCTGTCCGTCTTCCAGGAGGCACAGATCATATTGAACTCTGTTAAAATGTTACAAAAACAAATGATTAAGACTTTTTAAATGAAAATTCCCCTTTAAGGCGGTTTGTATTGAACATTTTTTATAAGCATGGAATATATACAGTATCTGCAGCTGTTGTGGTTCCCAATTTATGATATCAAATAAAAATGACTGGATACTGGCCAGGTGGATTAAACAAAAACACAGATCATTTGTTTACCAGTTTCCAGGCCGTCATGGGAGTGAAGAAGTTCCCAGCTTTCCCTTGCTGTGCGGAAGCTCTCCAGAGTCTCTGACCAGCTGGGCATCTCAGTCTTGTTTACCAAAATGTGTCGACCGCGACCTTTTCCCAAACCTTCCTCATCATCGGAGCTCTATACACACACAGTTAGTGAACGAGTAACAAAAATAAATAAATCAGATACAACCGAAACACACTATAATCACCTATTTAAGAGCACATATGCTGCACTTTTGTGCAGTCTTTCTTGGCTAGAAACATCCATATGATTTTTGATCTGTCCTCACCATCGTCTTCTCCCTCCCGTCTGCCAGTTTGCGTTTCTTATGTCCATGTTTCACAGCTCCCCTTTCCACCTCCACATCATTATACACCGAGCTCAAATCCTCTACAAGGATCCACGGGCCCGAGCTCAACGCATTCATACCTGCCAAACATAAACCCATCATTCGATTTTTTAACCTTTCATTGAAAAGACACAAAGACGTGCATATCCTCAAGACAAAGATAGTGGCTGACCCTGGAACAGGGCAGGCTGCACAGCTGAGACATAGAAGAACGCGCTGCGGAAGAGGACGAGTGCAGCACAGATGACCACTTGACTGCAGCAGCGGGACCTCGTGTCTCCTTCCAGACCAGGCAGGTAGCGACACAGCTCCTTCACTCTCTGCAGCATGTCCACGTAACTCCTGGTTATGTAAGAGCACACACACAAAAAGAAACACCCCTTTTAAAAACACTTCTACTCACATACAAGTGGTCAATGCTACTCATATACAAGTGTATACAATATCCATAAATATTGCATGTGATCTAAACAATCTCTTTCTCATGACTCTCACAGAACTCTTAACATCATGTGTTAAGAGCCTTATGAGCCTTCATCCCCATATATGTTTGTAACACCAAATTGCTTAATTAACTGTCATTTAATTATATTAAACATTAATATATTGAAATTATATGTTTATATTGTTGAGTATTGTGCTATATGATATACGAAAACATTGTATATTACAAAAGTTACCTGAATACAAAGCAACCATGAAACACAGTACTGGCTGATTGACATGCAGACTACCTCTGTCCCTTGTCTCCCTGCCACTCGCAGCGTGCTCCAACTACAGCGAGGATATCCAGCAGCCTCTCCCAAGGTTCTGCTACCAACGACGACTTTTCCGACAGGCCATCAATCACATAACGCTGGGAGCCACGGGACACAGTGGGTGACTTCAGAGACCCGCTTTCTTGAGAGCCTGAAACAAAGAACAAGAGGAACAGAAAAAAAAAAAAAAAAAAGTCAGGCAGGCAGTGAATAGAAATAAAATGGAGAAAGACCCTACTGCGGTTTAAAGTATCACTCTGAGTTAGCAGGAAGAGAAAATGAAAGAGCAACAGCAACAGTGCAAATTTACCCTGTAGTTGTACATCAGGTGAGGGTCCACGGGTCACATAGCCAATGTAGAATTCAGCTGCTTTCAGCATGTACTTCTGCATCAGGCTCGCTGGCAGGCGCATGTCCATGTTGTTTATGACCAGAGGAAGGACGTCACACACTGTAATAATGAGAAGCAATTAGTTTGAAAGTCATTGCACATAGCAAGTTTTCATGAAAAGCAATGCAAATGTTTCACCCACCAAAAAGTTTTCTGAAGCAGTTGACAGGAGTCTCCACGTTCTCCGATGCCTCCGCCTCCAACAATGTTTCTCCTAGATTGACCTAAACATACAGCAGAATGTTAGCCGTGACTGTTTTAGCACCATTTAGGCTAGGTTCAATTACAAATGCTGACACACAAGGGTTGTGTTATTATGACGTACCCCGTGTTGGACGACAGACTCAGGAAAGCGCTTAAGAAGAAGGAGCAGCATCTCTGCCTTCTCCAAAGTGTTGAAGCACTGCTCTGTGGCTTTCAGGAGCATCTCACACTGCACACGGCCGGGCAGCGTCTCAAAAAGCCCTGGGGGGGAGACAAACACACAAAATAAAAATCAGAAACCCTTCAAATTTCCGAAAACAACACTATTTCACCAAACATCTGTGTCACATTCCTCTCACCTCGCAGAAACTGTGCGTGTTTGTCCTGAGAGTCACTGCGCAGGGCAGCTGTGATGACACTGATCTCTCGCCAAACAATGGGCTGATCTGGAAAGTTTATAAACCTAAAGAATGGACAAATCATTGGCAACTGACTCTGCAAAGACCATCTCACATTAACACTATTTTTACATAGATGGTAGACCGTAACTCACATGTCATACAGCAGTCTCCCGGCGGAAGCGGTCCTCTCTGCGTTGCGTTCAATGATGTACATTTCATACTGCGATGTCAAACACATTTTAACAATGAACTCAAAACATTGGATCCAAACGTGGCAATGCTTTCCCGATACATTACAAATGCTTAATATTACCTGTATGTTGAAATCTGCAGGATAAAGGGTTCTGGCGGTTATGAGCCAGGCTTTTGCCGCACATGGATCATCAGAGACCAGCTCCCGGGCTCTCTTCACCAAAAACTCGCAATCTTTTTGCGCTGACATTTCACATGAATGTGGATGACTTTGAAATGCAAGCTGTAACAGTTAGCCAGCGTTAGCGTTAAGCTAAAGCGAGAATACAGCTAGCAACATATAGCTAGCAGACTTCCAACTGACATCTTTGCTACAATCGTTCACCGGGTCATGGTCTATTATTCAATTCTCTCATATACTTTTAACAACCGTGAATATAGGGGAAAGGAAGAGCGACGAATAAAGCCGTTTTGCCAGTTTAACCTAAACCTTTATTTACCGACACAATCTCGAACGTTACGGTAATGACGTCACTTCACAGTCGTAAAAAGAAATGTCGCTACACCCTGCTTTACGACGAGCAAAACAACGCGGAAAAACGGTTATTTTTCACGTTTTATTCAACATATGTATTCGGTACAATTTTCCAATCGAAACGATTCACTGTATGTACAATAAAATGAATCAAGCACGTAAAGGACGAAAGAAACAACCGCCCTGAACTCAGTTGTCGCAACTACTCTTCTCAGATCTGCGGTAGTGCGCAGGCGCACAGTTGCATTTTGCTGCGGTCACCTGCTGCTGCTGTTGGGGCTCCTCCATACACGACCTACAACTGTGGCCCAATTCCCCTGCAGAACACTATTGCACTCCACCTGTCCAGCGACAGGACAGCGTCTGACGTTAACGACAGGTAAAGTCAGATGTATGAGCCCGAGAAAAACTACGAGGCGCTCTTGTTTGCCTCTTGACACCCAGTCGCTGTCAACGAAGTCTCCTATCAGCCAACGCTTGTCCGTTTTGTCTGATTATGCTAGAGAGAGTTAGCATGCTAGGGTGACGTGTTTTTTTTTGTCTGTACCATACTGTCTTTGTATTTGCCCCCGTTCTCTTGTCCTCTCTCGCCTTAAACCTGCATCTGATTGACGGCTACTAACCGCTGAGAAGGCACAGTCACTAGTAATGTTTAGCTAGCTTAGGCAGCCTAGCAACTGGGTGTTTAGCAAGCTATTGATTTGAGCATGCTAGCCCGTCGATGATTTGTTTTTTAGCTAGCTAGTATTAACTCATATTGCTTCATGCCCTTGTTGTTATAATGGGACTTTTGAGTCACATCAGGCCTTTGTGTCTGTGTCCGCCCATTGACAGGGAGCATGCTAGGACATGACGCGACGAGCTGCTTGACAGGAAGCAGTGCAGGGAGGGCGTGTTCGTGGAAGATTTAGTTGTGGAATATGTTGTCACATGCTTAAATACTTTTGATTTAGTACGTGGCTGTTTTTGTCTTTTGACAAATCGGAACCATCAGCACATACAAGCACACATAAGGGATGGTTTGTAAATGTGCAACAATATTTGATTGTCTTGAATGTTTCATGGTAAAACATTTCCTGCAAAGTAACTTCAGGTTCATGCAGTGTTAGTTTAGTGGTTTCATGTGGTAATGTTTGTGGGGGAATTGTGTAAATCATCACAATAAGGAACTAAAATTACACCATCAAAAACGTCTATCTTTGAACAAGTGTAATGTACTTTTAACCTGGGGGAAATTGCATAACAGCCTCTCAGAGGTCAGTAGCCACATGTGTCATACTGACCTGAAAACTGTGTCAGGATATTTGGGAGTGACATTTTGGTTGACTTCCTGTGCCCTCCAAAGACCTCAAAGCTTTGCCGACTCTATCTCTTTCTTGGTCTACATTTAGAAAAATCCTTGACAACTTGCTTTATGTAGTGAAAGTATTTAGACTCCTATTTTCAAATTTGGTAGGGTCAGATTTGTTGTTCTATTGTATGTGGTAGGGTGTGTCACTTGATTGTAATTCAAAAAGGAAAAACTAAATTAAAGTTGTTGTTTATAATGTAGCTTAAATTAATTGACCTTGTGTCATATTCTGCCTCCCAAAGTTATGCTCTCTTGCCCCAGGATAAAACTGCCATTTTCAATCCTAGTTTTGTAATAACTCTTATCAGACCAAACTGGTTGTACAAGTTAAATTTAAATGCCAAGCCAATGTTTTGCCTTGTGTATTTAATCTTTTTAAACCATTTACTTTGCTGTGTCTATTTGGCCCCAATTTATTTCCATTTCTTCTTTACCAAAATGTAGGTAAGTGTGTGTGTACAATGTCAATCATTGTGTATAGATCCATCCATCCATCCATTTTCTACCGCTTATCCTGTATTTAGGGTCACGGGGGGGCTGGAGCCGATCCCAGCTGTCATTGGGCGAAGGCAGGGTACACCCTGGACAGGACGCCAGTATTGTGTATAGATGTCTTATCAAATGAAGGAAAAATGTATACATATCTGATATTTATACTCTCTTTCACAGGGTACATATTTTACAAGAGTGCGGTTCTGATGTGATACTGGAGGATCAGCTTGTGGAGCTCTGAGCCTCCCATGGCTGTTAGCACCATGGACTCTGAGTCAGCCCGGACACCCCAGCCTCAGGCTTCCCTGACTACAGGAGGCCGCTCCCTGCTGCCTGCTGGAGCTCTGAGTACCATCCTGGGTACTCAAGGGAAGCACTATGTCTGTGGCTCCATTGCAGCTTTTACAAACATCGTGGTGACTTTCCCCATCCAGAAGGTGCTGTTCCGCCAGCAACTGCACGGTGTGTTGGCCACTGAGGCAGTGCAGCAGCTCCAGAGGGATGGGCTGAGAAATCTTTACCGGGGCCTGCTGCCCCCGCTTCTCCAGAAGAGCACGACGGTGGCCATCATGTTTGGCCTGTATGAGGACTTCTCTAGAGTCTTACTAGACCAGGCTGGTGGCAGTGGTGTGCCAGAGCTGGTCACCCGAAGCTTTGCTGCAGCATTGGCAGGAACCGCAGAGGCCATCCTGATGCCATTTGAACGTGTGCAAACTCTTCTACAAGACCATCGGCACCACGGGCGCTTCAACAACACAGTCCACACCTTCCGGACACTTCTGACCCAGTTTGGTGTCAAAGAGTGCTATCGTGGCCTAGTGCCCGTTCTCCTCCGTAATGCCCCGAGCAATGTACTCTTCTTCGGGCTACGTGGGCCAATTAAGGAGCAGCTCCCAGAAGTCTCTAGCCGGGCAGGTCACGTGGTTAATGATTTTGTGTGTGGAGGCTTGCTTGGGGCAGCCCTTGGCATCATGTTCTATCCATTAAATGTGGTCAAGTCCAGGGCTCAGTCTCAGGTCGGTGGAGCCTTCCAGCCTTGCAGGGATGTGCTGCTAACAGTGTGGAGAGAAAGGGGTGGCAGCGTGGCCATGCTCTTCAGAGGGGCCCATCTCAACTACCACCGTTCACTCCTCTCCTGGGGTATCATCAATGCCACATATGAGCTGCTGCTGAAGCTCATGTAAGGAGGAGGAGGGGTTGGAGTTGAACAAATTGTGATCTAGAGAAAGAATTTAAAGGGAAAAACCTGTATGGAACCAGTTTGTTGACAAGAAAGGAATTGTAAAGTAGGGTCGATGTACTTGCTGACTGCTACTATTTTTGGGACACTGGAGTTTCCATGACTGAACGACAGCAGTGAAGTTGCACTTCTTGACAGGGGCCAACAGTCAGTGTGAGATTACCCAGCTGCCACATGCCATGACTATTTACTGTGTCAAAATGTTAAAAACAAGACGCACGCTTCAGCCTATACAAAACTTGTGCCAGGGTCCAATTGAAATGCCCTTGTTTGTTGTGGAACAAACCGAGCTCCAGCGCTTTTCCCCACATTTACAAGCAGCGGTTACTTGACTGGATTAACTGTTTGTTCGTATGTGCTGTGCTGTGGTGTTTTGTAGACGACCTCACTCTGATTGTTTGACCAAAAGCATTTGCTCTGTGAGGCTGTGTTCTGCCGCCTAACTGAAACACTTTTGTACTTTTGACCTGTTGGCCGCTTCTCTGTATGCTCCATCACAACCAATTCGGTCTATACGTTTGTGACATCAGAATGCTAAAACTTAAGAAATTGTGGAAATGAACATCAGTGAGGAACATGTTCCTGGAAATATTGTCTAGCAGACACACCCAGACTATTTTAAACAGTTCCTTTCACATACGATTCCTCTTTGGCAATTGAAAATGAAATGTTTTGTCAATCACTATTTGACTTGGTTTGATTTGTGAAGTCCCCACTGATGTCAGTAAAACATACAGTTAGACCCAGATCTTGTCTTGTTTTTATAATTTATTGGAAGGGAGAAAAACAATATTTAATCTGGACTTCTATTGCAACAAATAATCCAGAAAAACACATTTGCTCTTTGTGTAAGATATTTTTACCAAAACCTGCTGCATTTGTTGATTTCTGACCTTTTGTTCGTCCATTGGCTATAAAACTAAGTGCTCCTCAATGTTTGTTTCCTTTTTATGAACTTTAATATCACTTGTTTTATACATGTATCTATCTCTCCCTCTCTATGCACTCTTTATATCTTTCCCTCTCTCACGCTTGCGCTCCTCTCTGTCTGTAACATCTGTTGACATAATGGGCTCAGATTTCAAGCTTGAGTAGATACTGTCACCGTGCAGCAGCTCTTGCTGGGTACGACAGCCCAAAGAGGAAAGGCATGCTGCCTGGACACGGAGAGAGAGACTGAACAGTAGTGCTGCAGAGAGAAGACAGGGGCAGAGGGTAATGTTCAGTGGCACAAAATGCTCAAGCTGCCATGTAAATGGACCACTTGGCCTATTTCTCCATTTCTTTTCATTTCTACTATCCGCAGTGTGCTGTTTCTTGAGGATCTTTTCAGGATTTTCCTGGCTTTGAAAGCAACAATCGAATGAGGTGTTGAAAGTGGGACAACTCTCCCCGATATTAAATAATGCTGTTTAAGATTTTCACTTTTCCTGAAGCACAAGTCACTGAATCACTATGGAAAAATGTCAAAAAATAATAATGGCAACCAAATTAAATGTTTAAAATCTATTAAACATGTTGAAGGTGAATACATCTGTGTGGGTGATTATGGGGATTAATGTGTGAACTGTCACATTTTCTTAAACAAAAAGGTTAATTCACCAAAACAACAAAATCCTGTCTGTCACATGTTATCTTGTGCAACTGAATGTCTTCTTTGTGCCTTAAAACTGCAGTGCCAGTCCTTCCTGTGACTAATACTTTATACATGTAATCCCTTTCTTTATAATCAATCACAGCATCACCGTTACAATGAGGTATTGTGGACAAACTGAACACACCCAACACTGGATCGCACTGAAAAATAGAGCAAACACTCAAATACAATGTGTAGTTTAACAACTCTGTCTCTCACAGCAGCTCTACACTGTCAGACCTTTTTTTTTTTTCGACATTTGTGCAACTTTCTAGATTTACTGTGTCAAGAAGTCAGACTGCAGATAAGGATCAGATTAAGGGCAATCTGACGTGTGGACTTTGGATCAGGGAGGGTAGAGCTGCTGTTACAAAGCCTCTCGGCTCTTTCCCTCTCACCTTTCACCCTAACAAACGTCTGTCTGAATAGGATCTTGGATGAAATCTTCAATTTATCATTAATTTAACATTAGAGAATGCGTTTTTTTTAATAGGAGTGGAAATGTTGCTCTCCAACTCAGCTTGCTCTCTTTGAATAATTGAGAAACCCTCCTAGTACCAAAAAAGAGAAAGCAGGCCACGGTGGTGCTACATGCATAGATAAACACTGCCTTCATGGAAGTATAGCAACTCGATGCTCGGAAAGAAATCCCACAGTAATCCTTGCTAATAGTATTAGCCGTTCAGTGGTGGGATAAATGTAGAGGCTGTTTAGAACTGCTGAGATATAACTTTATTCTCTCTGGTGTTGTCAAGTATTTAGTCCTGGGTTCAGTGTTAGGCCAGGATGGTCTTCTGACCTGATTTTTTTTGTAGACTCAATATTTAGAGAGCTCACACAAACTGGAAGTAGTTGGCTAAAATGAGCTGATACCTGATCTACAGACGAAACCCAAACACCCAGGCATTCAACATTGTTAAGGGTCAATGTGTAATTTATTCCCAAACAATACATTTCTTGGTACATCGACTTCATTGTACGTGGGTATGGAAAAGTGACTGCTCATGTAGAAACACAATGTCCTCTTTGAAAACGAAATGCTGTCGATACAGTTTTACCACACAGAAACAAAACGAGTAGGTGACACAGGCACTCTGCACTGGTTGGGCCTGCTTGATTAACACAAAGTGTCTTGATCTTAGTGCTGGGATGGACACTGCTACTGGACCTCCATGGCAATTGGAAGTTCTGAAATCTCATACGAGACATGCCTTCTCATCCTCTTTTTTTAAGCATAGCCACATTGACAACATGTCTTTCGGCCATCGATTTGGAAGATTAAATATACGTCCCATCTCCTCACCAGCTGTCTCTGAACACCTAACGCTTTGTCACATGTGTATAAGCAAATACTTACCCTCTTGTTGTCATAGGTGGCTCAACTAAATCCTCCAAATCGGATGGCTCATCAAATGAGTTGGCACCATGTGACGTGGGACGAGCTGTTGAGTGAACACTGTACATCAGCAAACTGAACGAGCAATGTAATCCTTTCACTGGCAAATCACAGACATCAGTATAGACAGGAGCTTTATATTGACAAATGCTAATGCCATGCAACGTTGCACAATGTCGCAATCCATAACGCAGGAAAATTGTCAGAAATGAGACAAAAGCCAACATTCCAAACAAAGAAAGCACCCATTATATTCAGACAAACATAATGCAGCTATTGTTGTTTTTAATGTTAGCACATAAAACAGGGATACAGTATGTGGTGTGTGTGAAGAGTTTATGTTTGCATAGCCATAAACTAAGAAAGGGACAGAATAGGACACAAAGATATAAATGTATATCTACAGTTCTGACCCCAGCATACAGCAGTCAGTCCATCTGTCAGTATGTTATTAATAAGCCCAAAGAGTAAAACCGTAGTGGGGAACCGTTGTGGCTCAGTGTTTTAAGACTTTGGATCTTTGCTACATCTGGACATAGTTTAACAGTCACCCTTGTGCTGAGTCAAAAACTTTTTCAACTACATAAATAAGGTCCCCTGTTTTGGCCTCCTGGGCTTCATCCACGCATTCCCAGAAAATATATATGTAATGTCCTTTGGATGAAAACTAGATTAATGATATATTACTGCATACATCTGTGGGTAATGGGAGTATTTCTAAGAGGC
The DNA here is from genome assembly GCA_029853015.1 of Chelidonichthys spinosus. Lineage (NCBI taxonomy): Eukaryota > Metazoa > Chordata > Actinopteri > Perciformes > Triglidae > Chelidonichthys > Chelidonichthys spinosus. The sequence goes on along the minus strand of CM056823.1, from coordinate 8,995,324 downwards.
GTTCACTCAGAGTCAGTCAGGACTAGGGAAAGGGCAGAAAAAACACTTTCCACAAGGGTACGTGTCTCATAAAAAGGTGCAATCTGTAACAGTCAAAAGTGCTCTCCCTGCTATGTAATGGTACCATTTTGTATCCCATAAATATGTGATTGTAATTTTGAAAAACTGAATCCTTAAAAAGGTGCACATATAAAACAAATCTGTTAATAACAGTGTTTTGCAAATGTGATAAAGTAGATTTTCTGTATTTTGTCATTAAAACGTAGTTTTACGAAACTTGAAAAAAAATGACAATTTACAGATTACACCTTGTGGAGTGGAGAAATCTTTAAAGCAGCAATTGATAACATAACACTGTCTCAAAGAGAAGGAAAAATAAAAATTCCAGTGACATCCAAAGGTTTGTTTTCCCCACCAGAGACCTGCACGTCACAGACCATGGTGCAATATTGTAAAAATAAATACATAAATACATACATGGGTAATCCATCCTTACATACATACACATATTGTATCATAAAATAAGAGAATTATAAGATAGTTATAAAATTCATATGTACAAATGCATAGTCCGTATGCGTCCAAGGAGAGGCCAAGAAATGAAGTTTCCTCTCTTTGTTCGGGATTTTGTTTGTGTTTTTTCTCGTGTGTCATGTGGGTTAGAGTTTGTGTGCAGTGGTGTGCATGGCACTTACTGTACAAGAACACAGGGGTTACACACCAGACTGCTTTGTGTGGTTTCTTCTTCTCACTACTTTAGTCAGTGTGGTATTAGTGGCTAAAAAGTCACAGGTCAAAAGTTGAGAGGTGCGTGGCCGGGCGTGTCCACGGTGTCTGGCGTGCGTGTCCGGAAGAGCTGTGTGAGTGCGAATACGGACGAGATGAGCACAGTGCAGCGTTTGGCCAGTAGCCTGACCCCGTCACTCTCCCGGTCCTGACCCTGTCCTGACCCAGCGAGATTCACGCTCTTACCTCCAACTCCTGCGCCAGTTCCAGCTGTCTCAACAGCCCCCACAAACTCCCGGTACAGACCCACTATCTCCTTTAGCTTGTCCATGGCCTCCTGGCCGTCGTCGTCCTCATCCCCCTGGAGCAGACTCGCATTGTGACAGATGTCGCAGCCAGGACATGGGTTTGTCCGCAGGCAGGCCGCTGACAGCTGAACCAGGGCGCTGAAACTGTTAGATAGAGAGCGCAGGGCTTCATCAGGAGCCCAGCCTACACGCGTGGCCCGCTGACACCCAGTAGCCAATCGCCGAGCCTCCGCCTGGAGAAGACTTCTTTCGGCCTCTGTCATGGTGGCGGTGCTTGACCCAGTACAATTTGGGTCAGGTCCTGTGGAAATACCGCCTTCAGTTCCATTGTGATTTAGGTCAGGCTCTACTTTTATGCCTGTGATATCCTGCTTTGAGTCTTGACGTGATGTCTGTTGGGGTTGCTCAAGTTCTCCCCTCTCTAAGACCAGCAGAAGTTGGTCTATATCTTGACGTAGAGAGGCAAAACCTCCCTTAAGCCCGCCGTAATTCTTGTTTGTAAGTGTACGAAGAGGACCGCCGAATGAGTTTATGGGGGAATTGGGACGTGAAACCAGGGGACTGAGTTCAGAGGAGGCAGTGGAGAACGTAGACAGGGGACGGGGGTTGTCCCTCAGCAGCGAAAGGATATTGGGCTTTGGAGGGGGCGCTGTGGGAGACGAGGCAGGCGCGGGTCGGACAGGTTTGGGGCGTGTGCGGCGAGAGAACTCGTAAACGGTGAGCTCCTCATCAAAGCTTATGCCATCCTCAGTGTCGCCGCTGAAACAGTTGGCGTAAACGGTGTGGCAGCCACAAGCCTCCCGGTGCTGTTGCGGGGGAGTCGTGTCAGCGGGCGAGGAGGTCGGTGATTCACCCCCAATTTGCATGCTGGACACACCTCCCAACCCTACTGCTGAGTGGAGCCGGGACTGAGGCTGTTCTGATGAAACACTGCCACTGTGGACACTATTCTCTTTAAATGTTAGGTTAGGGTTGGAGCCATTTGTCCCATTGGCCTTTTTCATGTGCGAGGCTACCTCCTGGGCCTCTTTGATGGTGGCTATGACAACCTCGGCCCCATCCTCTAAAATGTTCTCTTTTCCTCCTGACTTTGAGGTTATAGTCTCTGTTTCCTTGACGGGGGTCTTGTTTAAGTCTGATAGACCGCTGGCTACAGACAAGCCAGAGCCAAATCCAGATGTGTCTCCGTTGATGGAGCTCGTGGAGGGATAATCCAGAGTTCCCAAAATCTCCTGGGAACGGGTCATGTACCAAGGCAGAGCCTGGATCTTCCCTCTCAGGGCAGAAGCTGGCAGTCTACCTCCCAGGCTGGAGGAGCTGGTCCTCAGGTCTGACCCTGATCCAGATCTTCCAGGCTCTCTGCTTTCAAGACCCCCAACGACCCCAGAGTTGGTTGAAGTGAGGGAGGTGGTAAGAGTGAGGGGCGCGTCTGTGTTTTTGGGTGACAGGCTCTCGTGACTCAGAGAGACCCTCCTGGATCCTGACTGGACGCTGCCATTGCGGCTGCTCCAAGGGTGGATTCCATTTTGTGGACTGACGCTATTCTGAAGGATTCCTTTGCTTGGATCAGTTGGCGAGACAGGAGAGCTTGCAGGTAGCGATAAGGGGTGTAAACTGGTGGGAGAAGTGGGTTTGGGGGGCACCGGAGGGGGGATGGCTAGCTTCGTACCTGAATTAGAACGAGGGATAGGGGGGAGGTTTGTTGGCTTTCTTGTGGGTTGAGCAATCCCATTGCTTTTACCCTCAACGTTAGGAGATTCCTTCTCATCGGGGGTGTATGCTTTGTCATTGGAAACAACATGCACTTCATTCTCATGCATCACATCTTTATTCTTTTTTGGGCTGTTTTCTTGACTCTTCGCCTTTTCCTCAGTTTGCTTGCTGCACCGCACTGCTCTGATCAGGGGAGACGAGAGAGGCAGGCCTGCCGCCCCAGATGTGACAGACTTGAACTCCATGGTGTCTGGCTCCATTTCCAGAAGCTCAGAGGAAAGACATCCAGAGGCATCCCCATTGCAGTGGGCATAAGACCTCCCATGTTGGGGAGATTTGGGAGGAATAATCTTAGGTTTGGGAGGCAGTTGGGGCTTAGGTGCCAATAGCGGTTTGAACTTGACTTCAGGTTTCTGAGATGGCTTTGGTGGACTGGGCTGTTGGTTAGTAAGTTGATGTGTGGGGCCTTTAAGCATCTCCACGTCTCTCTTGACTTTAGATTTGGATTTATTGGCGAGGGGTGAGGATGGTTCTTTCCGCGGGACAGCAGAAGGACCATTCCAACTTCCACTTAATCGATTAGCATTCTGCCGGTCAGCCAGCTCAGCGTCTGTGAGAGAGACAGAGACAAATCAAAAGGAATGTACAGAAAGAGAGAGGCATCAGTGGAATTACACATCCACACTTATTCAAAAACATGCAGAATATTTTTGTATCGGTGTATACATTGTATTTTTAAAAGGCATTGTTGCATTTTATATTTTAAATGTCTCATTATGGTTCACGTATTCATCTGTAAAGTCATAAAAACATGCTGTGAACAAACCTGATAGATCAGGAACTGGAGGAGTGAATCGCTCCTGTGCATCAAAAAACTCATCTTCAGACTCTGAGGCAGTCTCTTTGGCCAAAAGAGCTGGTTTGGGATTGGGCGAAGGTGTCAGGAATAGACCCTCTTCATCCTTTGAGAGGCGATGCTCAGCCTGTCCTGCTGCGTCCACAGGAATGGAACTGGTCCTTACTGGGACTTTCGGAGGGATCTTTTTCTTTCTTTTAATGGGTGATCTTTCAAAGGGTATGCTGTCAATCATTCTCAAATCTCTTGAACTAGGTATCTTAGAGATGCGTCTGAGTCCCTCCATTCCCTGCTCTTCCTCCTCCTCGTCATCGTCATCATCGTCAGTCGTAGCCTCAGGTGGACTAGGTAGGAAATCAGCCTTGGAGAGATCAGCGAAGCAAAGACAAGAATTGTCGTTTCCACGGTAGTTGAGGTTGGTGGGTCGCAGGGGCCCTTGGTGGCGTTTTGGCTCCAGGAGGTAGGGGTGGTGAACGTCCAAGCTCGGTAGATCCTCAACCGTGCGTGGTCCACGGAGTGCATTGAGACGAGATGGCGCCTTGCTGTCCTCCAGGGCGGCGCTCAAGGAGCCGCTGGACAAGCTGGAGAAGCTGCTGGTGACCCGTGGGTCAGTGTGGTACCAGCCAGTCTCCAAGTTCATTTCTTCATCCATAATACTGAATTTACGCAGACCACTTCCTGTTGCTCCTCCTTCCTCTTCGCCCTCATTTTCCGCACCTTCGGTTGTCACTATTATCTTCACTTCCTGTTTGCCTTTGTGCTCCTCTCTCTCTTTTCGTTCCTCCTCTCTCCTCTTCTCTTCCTCCTCTCTCCTCCTTTCTTCCCAGTCCTGGCTCGCTGGGTCTGGCCGTTTGTAATTCTGAGAATCCATGGGGTCATCCTCGTCTGTCGAGTCATCCGAGTCACTACAGCAGCGAGACACGTAACCTAATGACACCGGACAAAATACACAAACATGTTTAGAAAATTAGCAGAGCGGGATATTTTTTAAGATATGATAATATTACGTGACTGGTTTTTCTAACAGTACCCATACTAGCTGGTGACATCAGTATGTGATGTGAAATATGTCTATAAAGTGGCCAATGTCAGAAAGTAATTATTTTAAGTGAAACAGTTTTTGCTCACTTGATAGGGATTCATAGCACACGCCTTCTATTACGGCGAACTTCCCACACACACCTTCTTCAGCAGGAATCCGGTGCACCCGCACTTTTGGGCGCCCCAGACGGAAGACATTGACACTGGGATCCACAAGGAGTTTGCAGTAGCCTCCCAGCAGACACCCTAAATCTTTGGCTGCCAGAGAGTCCATCAGTAAGGCAAATGGCTGCAAGGGGGGGAGGGCATTGCAGAAGATAAGGTAAAGTGATTAAGGCCAAAGGGTCAGGGAGAAAAAGGCGATGGAGGGGGACAAAGAGGGAGAGAGAGAGTCACCTTTGAGTCCAGTGAATTAACGTAATAAAAGCAACCACACACCCCCTTAGGCTGTATACTGTTTGTGTATCGGAGGAGAAATGCTCGACCTAGATCTACTCGAGCGTGAGCTTTGGTGTGAATATGGTGTGGCGAGTGAATATCCCTATTTTTGAATCTGTGTCAGTGCCTACACCTTTATGAATAATAGAGCGCAGCAGCCCAGCGTCTTCCTTACCTTCATGTCGTGCAGTGAGATGCGCAGCAGGCTGACTTTGTCCGACTCCGTGAGCAGCTCCACTCGGCTGATGCTGCTGAACTCCACCAGTGTTGAGATCATGTTGAGCTTGTGGTTGATGACCTGACTCATCCCGTACTTGGCTCCCACCAGCAGGCTGACCAACACCTCCCTGTCCTGAAGCTGGAGTTACATAACGAAACAAAATTAGCAGCAGAGGGGAAGGGGGTCGAATAAGGTGTGGAAAAGGGAGAAGTGTAAATGTGTTTTGAATGGCAATAAAAACATGCAATATAGATGCAATGACTAGAATTATAAACAAGACCAGCCAGGTGATATCAGGCTCTTAACCCTTACCATCATCGTAGCTGTGTACGACCGCCCCCCATATGAAATGAGCTCTCCCAGCTGAGTGAGGTAGGCCAACCGAGCCTGACTTGCAGAAATGACCTAAAACACAGCAGTAGACAAATCACGAAAACCAGGGTTAATGTTATGGTTGCTTCATTGACCAAAACTATTTGGAATTGTGCTTCACTTAATTTCCCAGAAACATTACCCAAGCACGTTTTTAATAACTCTCCCACACACCACATATCTTTTTCCCAACCTGCTCTCCATACTTCTTAAACCTCCGGGAGATTACTGTAAGTGTTAGCTCAAAAGTACCCCGAGGCCACCGCTACACAGTCACTATCCATCACTTTTACGTCTCTCAATGCATCCGTCCACTCATCCATCAGCTACCTACCTTCTGGCGTGGCTCGAGAAGGGACTGGATCTTTTTGAGGTGGTAGCTGATGGCTTTCCTCAGGTCCTTCTCCCTCATGTTGCTCAGCAGTGTGGGAGAAATGAAGCTGTCCATGCCAAACTCCCTCCTGTCATCACCACACACACACACACAGAGGGATGTAAATCTAAAAACTACAGTACCCACCATGCAAAGCACCTGACTTAGTTTCTCCACAACCAAGAAAATATTGGTTCAGCATTTGAAAGGGGGAGGGAGGCTGGGGAAAGTTAAAGCAAATGTAGAATTGTGGGACTGGTACGAAACATGCAGTATGACGTAGCTAATGTAGGCCTCATTAGGCAGGTACGTTGAAATAGCCATATTTAAATGAAATATAACATTGTTTATACAACATATATAATCATCGTTTCAATTTGAGGTGAAAAATCCAATCAGTGAGGTGTTCATTTGCGAATGTGCTTAAATGTTGAAAAACCCAATGAGATACTTTTGATCCACACGCTGGAAATAGGTCGAATATACAAACACTTGTGCACACATTTCATTCATCAGATTAATCACAAATAATAGATTAGGCATTTAGAGTGCACCCTTATCCCACACAAATTACAATGATTGAAGCCATAGAACAAGCCCTGAGAGCACCATCGAATCCCACAATGAGAAGCGCTGGAGTCAGTAACCCACCAGTGTGAACCTAAAAAAAAACTTGCACGCACACATATGACTCACATAATGTTCTTGATAGAGGCCCTGGTCTGTCCACAACTATCTAGTCTCTCGTGCATGTGAAGCGCAGCGAGGCGGAGCGCAGTGTTACACTTCATCTCTACTGCAAAACGTTCCTGCAGCACATCCCCGACACTCTGAAAACACATTATGCAAGCACACTTTACAAACAAGCATGTACATGACAGCAAACACACTAATGTACAACTAAATATTTAATAATCACATTTATTTGTTTTAATATACCAGCATCCATTTCCAGTCAGAAAATGACACAGTTCTAGAGTAACTTTACAAGCTGCAACGCTCAAAGTGCCACTCGTACAGCAAAAACAAACAATAATTCAACATGACACTGGTAATGGCACTCCCAATGCTTTACTGTGCAATGCAAATATGCAAAGACAAACTGTAGCTTTGAGCTACTCAACAGCATGTCAGGGAACAACCTCCTCAACTTTGATGGCTCTGGCTCTATTTTTGTTATGTTTTAGAGCACACTAGAGCGAGTGTAAATATCTACATTTTGCATGTGAGGATTTTCTACATGTTAGTAAGATGAGATGGAGTCTTCTGACTGAGGTTGATCAAAACAACATTTCTGACATGGCCTCCTCTGAGCTCCTCTCACCTGTAAAAAGAGGTACTCAAAAGCCGAGGGGTCATCCTGCAGCATTTCCATGGGGTCTCTGGGGATCAAGCACACCCTGAACAAACACCTGTAGTCATGGGAGTCTTTTTTCTGCACCACCTGGCGAAGACAAAATACAGGTAAATCACACTCAATATGAACCTCCATCCACAGCGGCAGTATGTTTGCGTGTGCATCCATTGTTTCCTTCACCTTCTGTATGAACTCGTCTTCGTGCAGCAGAAGTAGTTTGGTGATGCTGTACTGTTGCTCTAACACCAGGGCAAAGTACTCAATGGCCCGGATGGACAGTTTATCCTTCAGAGTCAGCACAATGTCCTGGAATGGTGAAAACCAACAGTTCAGAACCCCTTAGACAAACATGTTTCATCCCTGTCTGCTCTCACTTTCCCTTTGGGTGCGAAAACAAACTGGAACAAATATAAAAAACCCTGCTGTGATAAAAATAACAAAAACACCAATAATAATAATAATAATAATTAATTGTGATGAATGTATACAGTTCACCCTTCAGTCTGCAAATGAGTCACTCACAGATCCAGCTCTGCCTTCCTAACAAACAACTCCTTCATGAGTCTGAATCGCAGGACGCTTCTTCATAACTTCCTCCTATATCATATAAAATGGTTTTGGGATAATTCCACAGCTACAGCCCACCCAAACTCTAACAACCTTGGGCCAGATAACCTGCGGTGGGCTTAATCACTAAATGCACCCACTCGTTTCCAGGGAGCGTTTCACAACTAGATCCACTGTTTGGTCTCCTAATACTTATCATAAACTGACAAAGACAATTTAATTATCTTTGTATACTCTTTGCATTTTTATTTCTTCCATTTTCAGTATAAACACAATGTTAACATTCTTATAATAAGGAAAATTGCACCTCTCTTTTTAGATTCAATATCTAAACCAGGTTTAATACAAACCTTGACGGTGGTGCTGTTGTCAAACTTGAATGCTTTGGTCTGCCCGTTCTCTAAATAGACTTTTAGGACATTGGGCAGGAAGAGAAGAGAGTTTCCCTGATAAAGAGATATCATTAAGGTTAGACAGGAATCACTTTCGAATTTAAATAGGAAAGGGGAGCATGACATCTGAGAAAATACATTCAAAAAAAGTGATAGATCCAGAGATAACAGTCATTCATTTGTGGGTCATAAAGACTTTGATTCTGTGTGGAGTAAGGTTTTCCCACCTGAGTGTGCCCGTTGACCACCACCTCCTCTGCAAAGCGCACTTTAACTGGATTACTCCTCAGACGAGCTCTCTTCTCTGCCGACATGATGGATGACTTGGGATTCTGCAACGCGAACATTATGTGAGGACTGAGGCTCAGAAAAGTGCGATGACACAATTAATCCTGAGCCCAAGTAACTTTGAGACACGGACCCGCGAGCAAACGGCCGACATGCACATATTTACATTTGCACATCACAATCTAAAAGCAATGCAGAGGCAGTTAATCCTGTCAAGAGACACGCAGTCACATGCTTGAAAACACACAGAGCCTATGTTTTACAGTGATGAAGGACGGTGTTATTGCTGCTTGAAAGTGTGTGTGTGTGTGTGTGCGTGTGTGTGTGTGTGCGTGTGTGCGTGTGTGTGTGTGTGTGTGTGTGAGTTTGCATTAAAGCGAGGTCATCAATGTCTTCTCTGTACTCACTGTCATGTGCCGCAGGATAGTCACAGTGATACAATCCTCCAAGTCCCTGGGTGGAGAAAAACACACACACACACACACACACACACACACACACAGAATGATACACACATTCACACGAGAGAGATCATTATCTTTCTGTCCAGCTGTCAAGTAAGCACTTTCTCCTCTGACCTTTGACCTTAACTTGTTAAGCCTTTTTGTCTCACCCGCTCACACATGAAGCATCGACACCCACTCTCAGAAAACGCATTCCAGTAAACAACTGTGACCGTGCATTTTAGTCACTAGTCTAGTGACTAGATTGACCGGACACACTGGTCATACGAGACTAGTCCAAGCTACTGAACTGGTTCCTCTCATCATCCATAAAAAATCTTATATATATGATAGACAGATAGATAGATAGATAGATAGATAGATAGATAGATAGATAGATAGATAGATAGACAGACAGACAGACAGACAGACAGACAGACAGACAGACAGACAGAGAACTAGCTCTGCAGTTATTCTCACCGTAATATGTTTTCCACCTGCTCGGCACTCAAATCCTCCAGCACTGTATCATTAATCTGCAACACCTGGTCCCCTGGGCACAATATCCCATCTGCAGGACTCCCTAGCGCACACACACACACACACACACACACACAATGAAAAGAGTGAGCGCTTGCATAAAACAAAAACCCTGCTGCACACGTGGGTTTGCACTTTCAGTCCAGATAAAGAGAGATATACACACACACAGATGCATGCACACACACATACACACAAACACACACCACGCACACAATATGACACATATGGTTATTCAACATGGCTGACTCAACAGTGTTCAGCTGTCCAGGATGTGAGGGGTTCCAGTTATTCTGGGTCTCATCTAGCTCGGCTCCGCTCTGCTTTCTCTAGTTATTTATACTCGTTTGTCTTCAGGCAGGGGAGCACGGCTGAGGCACAGCGGGTTTAGCTTACTCTAGCACACACACACACACACACACACACAAAAACATACGAAGTGCATGTACGTGTAAGCAGATACGGCAATGCATATATTATCACCCCCACTGACTGGCAAATCACCGCCTGTCCCTGATTTTGACGCACTGGCGGCATCCCACGCTGCTTTGCAAGCTTACACACACACACACACACACAGACACACACACACATTCCCCAGTTAAGCCGACCCGACCCCCCCACCCTGTCAAGCTTCCATGTCAGCTCTGCCAATATCCTGATCTGTGCGGTTTTTCAAGTTGCTCCCCCTTCATCCTCACTCCTTTTCTCACCCTCTTCCTTCTTCACCACTTTCCTCTCACATTCACCAGGGCCGCTCCTTGCTGACTCCTCCCACACCTAAAGGTGTCTTCCGACTGGCATCTTCTCTGTCTATTAAATCCTGTTATCGCCTCTCTCTCTTTTTGGCAGCGGGTAGCAATTACATTGCCGGTGGCCGGGTGAGACCCTTTATCAGCTTATTTTATATGACACACATAGTCCTCTCTCTCTCTCTCTCTCTCTCTCTCTCTCTCTCTATCTCTATCTCTGTATCATTCTCTCTGTCTCTCTGTCTCTCTCTCTTGCTCACCGCTATCAAAGTTGCCTGAATGAAAGTGATTGAATTTATAAAGGATAAGCAGGTGGCTCTGTTGTTTCTGTGGCTTGTCTGGCACCGTGCCCTTCAGTTTGAATTCCAGGGGAGAGTCAATGCCTGCGTGTTTGTGTGTGTGTGTGTGTGTGTGTGTGTGTGTGTGTGTGTGTAAATCTGCCTTGCTGGAGGCAGTGGATTGTTGCATAAAGCAGGTGGCCATTTATAGAGGAAACAGGAAAACAAATTGCAGCTATCCATTGGGACACACACAAGTACACGCCTCAACACACCACCATACACCCGTTGTACCCAAGACAAACCGTGTGTACCCCAGATAAACCCTGCATACCCCAGACGAACCCTGTGTACCCCAGACAAACCCTGTGTACCCCAGATAAACCCTGTGTACCCCAGATAAACCCTGCGTACCCCAGAAAAAACCCTGCGTACCCTAGACAAACCCTGCATACCCCAGACAAACCCTATGTAGCCCAGACAAACCCTGCATACCCCAGACAAACCCTATGTAGCCCAGACAAACCCTGCATACCCCAGACAAACCCTGCTTACCTGCAGCGATGTCCCTGACCAGCAGGGGTGCGTTTGTGGTGAGAATGAAGCCATGTCCCGTGCTGCTGTCCAGGACTGGGTCCCTGGTGATCTGCAGTGTCAGCTTGGCTTGGAAGTTCTGATTGGACAGACTGTTGGAGCGTTGTGACCTCCCATCTCCTAGCAACCGCTCTCTGAGGAGGTCAAACAGGGTAACAGGTTACTTTCCTAGAGACTACCAACACTGCAGTCATCAAGAGATAAATTTAGGCAGATCAAGGGGGGAGACAGTTCACTGCTGTGTCCCTGATTAATCACTTACCAACATAATTTGTTGACTAATTGATTGATCAACTAATCTTATCAGTTCTAATACACTTACGACCAACAAGAACAGTCTACAGCTAGTGGCTTTGTGATGCTGTAACTAACATGCTGTAAACAATGATCGTGATAAAATGTTGATGTGTTTATATAATGTGTACCATCTTCTCCATTTTAGTTAAGCATGTTAGCATGTTGACATTTCATAATAAGCACTAAACACATAATACATGTGAGGTTGATGGGAATATGACATTCATTTTACAGGTATTTGATCATTAATTAAAGTACATAGCATAGGACCAAATGATGGTGTTATATCAAACGTTTAAATATCACCAAAGCTTTTGCAATTCCTCCTCCAGGGACCTATATACAGGGTCGACCATAAAGTTGGAATAATTTGCAAATGTCTTGTCTTTTATAGCGCCAAAAAATGTTATGCATGAATTCATTGTCACCTGGCTAATTGGGAAACATTATGTAATCATTGCACCTGGTCAAAAGTGATGACTGATGCATTTAAATAGGAATATACAGAGGATTGTGTCTGAAAGCAAAATATTCCAACTTTATGGGCAACAGTGTATAATATCTGGCCAAGTAGCTCGGAACCAGGAACCAGAGGTCACAGTCATATAAAGTGCTATATATCATCAGCTCAGATGCACCCTGGGAAAACGAGTATCTGCATATGTTTAAAGCAGTGACATCCTCTCCCCGCGGCCTGCTGTCTTGTTCAACTGGTGACATGTTGAGGCTTTCCCAAAGAATGATAAACAGGGAGTTTTACTTTGCATCTTCCTCTCTGTTGGGAAGGAGAAACCACTTCACGGACAACAAGGGAATGAAGGGCTGTTGAAAGCATAACTGTGGTCAACTGTGGGGTGTATTTGTGTGAGAGAGAGAGAGTTTTGAATATGTACTCAACTATGTGTTATGCGACTGAATGTGTGGATGTGGGGAAGGGATCTGGTCTGTGTTCATAACAGGTTCAGAAATCAACTCTTTTTACATTATGATATTTCTAAAGTGGCACATTCCTCAGCTAAAAACACATCATTTGCCACATAGTTTTAATCCTAAATTATATATACCCAACCCACACGTCTCCACTACAGAATACAGACGTAGAAGTAAAAAGTGCCACTCTACCCCAAACCGGATTATTGATTTCTTTTTTCCTATATAAGTTGTTTTAGTTGTTGCTGCTGCAGCGGATTGTGTGGGGTCGGCATTTTCTGCTACTATCAGGGGTGTAGTGCCAACATTTTCAACTGCATACTCAGTTGTTTTCACATCAAATTCTACTGCATTTCCTCATTCACATGCAAGCATTGGAGCAACGTCACAGGGAGTCATTTTAACATTTTACTTTCACAAACTATTCCTAAACTTTGCCCATTCTGACCCCTCGTTCATTCTGTACCTGCTTAGCGATTCTCGGGTGCGTCGTATGATCGTTCCCACCACCTGCTGCACCCGACTGGCCCTCCGAGCTGGAGACCTGCTCCTACATCGCTCCTTCTCCTCCATTTATCTGAAGAGACGAAGAGAGATGTGAGCTACAGGCCGAATCCCAACAAGTAGAAAACACAGAGAAAAGGAGACGCGGAGAGAAGAAGAAAGACTTTAGAGGTTTGAGTCTAGCACGGTGTTGCTGGATCGTGCGTTTCTGCACAATTGTGCTTCAGCCAAATTTGCATTTGCATCTGCTCTGTTTTTATATTCTGAGCATGTAGCCCGCCTTGAATGCGATGAATAATCAGATATGTGAACAGAGCAAGAAAGGCTGAATGAGAAAAAGAGAGGGGTGGAGAGCAGTCAGCATGAACAACACATGTCACGCACACACATTCGCCTAAATGACCTGATTCCCAGCAACAAACTGCACCTTCACACAATAACAAGATTCACAAGGAGTTAGAAAAAAAATGTAAATATGCTACAAATCTGCAGCTGTGATCTTTCTGCTTCGCCTGTGTTGGTGACATAATGAAGAATGAAGGGCTCAGTCAAACCCCAGGGAGGTGAAGTCGGTCAGCACTGAATCCTTACCAAACCTCAAGACTTATGACTCCCCTCCATATGTTTTTTTCGTTTCTGTCAGCCGATCAATACGCTGGCATTGTGCTTGCAGAGCCTCTGATCATTTCTTGACAGGATTTATAAAAAAAATGTACTATATAAGGGGTGCTGCAATATTCCTGGTTGTGTTTCTTTTGTGTTTTGTGTAACAGCAACAACGATTTTCGAGAGCATTGACGTGTTGCAGAATCAATTTCAGATTTCAATGTGTTTTTGATGATTTGACCTAGCTGGCATTACGGTGATGAGATAATTGTTCTATGCTCGTGTCTGTATTTGACCGTCTTATCCAATGTTGCAGAGAAAAGCGAAGGAAACTTTGGCAGGGACGATAGCGCCCCAGACCTGATCAATACAGCTAATGATGATGAATGTGTCCATGAAACCTAATGATCCGTACCTTGGCTACTGCAGCCAGCTGCAGAGAGCTTAGTTTGAACAGGTGCCTTCTGTGAGCCAAGACTTTTGTGAAGATTTTAAAAATAATCGTCACAGTTTTCTGGCCGTCTGCCACACTTTTGAGGCACATTTTGTGGCGTGACGAGGAGAACGGTAAAACCATTACGGCGCTATAACGTTATTGTGCTTGACGCTCTGACTTTACTCTGCATTGCAATCAATAGAGGACGTCCGTCAGATCAGGTCACATTGATGAGATACAACACTGAATTAATTTGTCTTTTCTTTTCTTTAAACAATCAGCATTCCTGCTTGTTTCTATTGACGTGATCTCTGGTTGCAGGGCAGCGATGGCTACCCTGCCTCAGCAGTAGTAAGCAAGCAGTGTAGGTCTGTCCTTTAAGAGGATTAGAGGCCCTTCTTCTGCACAGGCCCTCGCTGGTCAGAGTGTCACTTTAGCACCTCCCGCTGATCCGGATGAGACAGATTGACATGGATGAGGAGGGATGAGTGAGGCTAGGTAGCTGACAGCGTTGGGTCAATAAGAGAAGCGTCAGATCCTGGAGGATGTTTGGACTTTCTTGCATTGTGTTGGATGTGCAGCACGCTTGCAGATGTATGGGCGTGAATGTGTGTAGTGCTGCAGCCGGTTATGAGTCAGGTGACGTTTTCGGGTTTTTTTTTTTTTGCTCTTTCTCTCGTTTGTCTTTTATATTCTCCTCTCTCTCTTTCACCCTCACTGTCCTTGCCGAGTCAGGTAGTCGTCTCCGATGACAGTCTCTGGGCAGCAGCAGCCAGCCATTTTTTTAATATATGCACATCCTTAGCACTTCAACCAGGGGTTTACTATCCTCACTCACAAAATAATCCTGTCTTTATAACGTTACAAAAGCAAATACTCCTCCTTTAAAAATGCAGTTTTAACAATGAAATATTCAAAAGAATAAGTCTGGCCTACTTCACATTAATTATACGTGGTAAGCCTCTGGAAAAAGGCAGAAAGACATTTTGATACAGGCCTATGTTCTGTCCTCAGGAAACCAGCACTTTCAGGAGCTCCAATCTTGCCCACATATTTTAGGAAAAGCAGCACATTTCTAACTGAAGGCTGTGAGAGCGTGACTCACCGTGATGTGGCTTGTCTCCTCAGGACTCCAGAACACAAATATCCTCTCGCCCTCTGAGACATCAGCTCTGCCGCCCCTCCAGGATTGGCTGAAAAGAGGTGGAGGGGGGTCCTTGTGATCATCAGGGCCAATCCCAATCCGGCGCGGCCACCTGTGCAGAGCAGAGCCACGCTGTCAGGGAGACCTGTCAAAACCCATAAACAAGACGCAATACCCACATAACGGGTTTATAATTAGAGCGCGAAGCGATCAGTTTTCGAGTCCGAGTAAGTCGGATCAGCTGTATCTGCCCTGGAGTTTTAACCTGTTCAGTAAGGAACAGGCCTACAGCACATTCCAGTTGTTGATGTTTTCAGAGTGAACAGGCAAGTCAAGCAAAGCAGATGTGAGTCCAAACCAGCTATGTGGTTGTGGTTTTTCCAAGAGGCCCCTCCTCTGGTCCCCAAGGCTCTCTCTCATTCTCTCTCTCCATCTGTCTCCCTCTCCCTCTCTCTCTCTCTCTCTCTCTTGCTCTACTGCCTCGCAGCCTCAAAAGCACATGGCGGTGTGGAGACGAGGCACTCCATCTCTGTCTGGTTGTCTAAATTAAAATTTCATACCGCCCAGTTCAGTTAACAGTTACTGGGCGCGCTCTAAAAGCAAAGAGGGTAGCCTGTGAATCCTGATGTGGTTGAGAGAGAACCGCTGCAGGCAGACGGAGATCTTGGCCAAAGATAAAATAGAACAAGTCTTTCATATGAACATCAGGGCAGATATGACTGAAACCTTAGCTGGCCTCTGGTTTGGAGAGGAAAAGCCACTTGGGGAAGGCTTTGTTGCAAAAAATCTTGGCTGTTGAATTAGGAGCATAAACATTCTTGATCTTGTCCAAGAAAAGGAAACCCCCTAATTTTGGATGTTGATCTGCGAAGTTAATTCCCTCCTCGGGGCTTTCATCGACAACAGGGAGCAGAAATCAAGGAATTGATAGTCCCATCTGTGCAGCTCCTCCATCAGGCCCTGTGTCCCGCACACAGAGCTCTTTCATGAGGCCCATGTGTCCCAGTGAAAAGCCAGCAGAAGACCTAGACCCACACAGACTGCAGGGCACATGAATAATGCATAGGCCTAATGCAGCTAGTCTCAGGCCGCCTCCTTCTACCACTCTGCCAACACAGGCAACGAGAAGAGTGGAGCAAGGAGAGACACACAGGAAAGACGTATGGGGGTTGCAGAGGTGACGAGGGGAGGGGGTCTGTGAGGGGCTGAGAAAAGGGGAAGGGATACAGAAAAGAGAATTGGTCTGGGCAATGAAAAGAGAGAAAGGACAGGATATTGCAGGGGGGGGAGGAAAGGGGGAGAATTTTAAAGAGGGTGAAGAGGGCAGCGGCAACGAAACAAGAGAGTAAAGGCTGCAGGCGAAAAAGAGAAAGAAAAAGTATCTACAGTGAGACGTTAAGGAGGAAACAGCTGAGCATTTCTCCACCAACTGAGAGAAAAACAGAGCCAGGCAGCAGCCATTGATGTATGATGTTGGTAGCGATGTGCTGAATAAATGAAACAGCCGACCCATAGCATTATTACATTTTTCATGCTGGTCGGTACTTTCATCTTGAATTAAGAGCTTGTTCCCTCTTTTGAATGATGTGACAGCATTTTCAAAGACAGTAAAGCCTGTGTGTCTGCGAGGTGATGAGTCTGCTCATAATCTGGTTCTGAATCAATAGTAATCGTGGCTCCGTTCCTCTGCTGTCCTTAAGTCCCCAAGCGGCCCAGAAAAACAACTCATCAGCAGGCCTCGTCGCCTTGACCAGCCCTTTCCCTCCCTCGTCTCCTCCTTTTACCTCCTCACCCCTCCTCCTCCCATCGTCCCTGTACACGTCAATTATGGAGAATAATTGTTTAAAGTGCTGCGTCTACATCTCCGCGTTTCGATGTGTCTCGTTTTTCTATGAGAAAATGTCCGCTCCGGGGTCTGGAGTTGAGAGGTGGCACTGAGCTGGCAGCTTCTGTGCAGCCAGCTGGAGATAAAACAGCCCAATTAGCACTGCCGGGGCTGGACGGGGCCACGGCAGGTCAGACCAACGCTGGACCGGGCTTGGTGAAGTTGTCTCAGGACACGGAGCGGGAGAACAAATGCCCGGATACAGCTGGCGTTCTGTGAAGTATCCGAGCAAATCGATATGACAATCTTACTGAAAGGATTAGGTTCTCAGTAACAGACTTAAATTATTGTCAGCCAGCTCTCTACGCTGATAAATGAAGACTGGAGTCTGGGACACTCTGTTAATGCAGTTAACACTCAAGATCACACCACATGCATGCACACACACACATAGCCAAAACGAACAGGGCTGAGAGGGAAAGTTCGCCGATAACCAACCCATCTCATAACGTAACAGATTTGCTGCTTGAACACAATGTATGTACATAAAGGCACAGCCGGCACGGCTCCACAAGAGAAATGATCAGCTTCCTCAGTCAATACATAAATATATATACACAGTATACAGTATATAAATATATACACACTTGGGAATTTATTAATTTAGTGGACTATGTTTACCATCAGCAATGATTGGATTTCCACATAAGGCAGATTTTCCCTTTAAAGTCCTTGTGGAACAGAAGTTAGAGCCTTTTTGGCTTCTGTACTGTGACATTTTCCCCAGTGAATATATATAGTAGTATAGTAATATATATAGTTATAAGGGGGATTTAAATTCTATCCTTTGCATTTGATTTGCATCACGATGACTATTTTTCCTTCAACTCTTTCAAACCGGTTCCTATCTGTAGGATACATTTGATCTGATACATTTCTTTAATAATATGTGGAAAGATTGCCCCAAAAAAATCTATTTCATCTCTGTTGATGCAGAATCGTTCAACAAAGCATCGCGATGCATCATAGAATCGATTATTTCTCCCACCTCGACTCCACACACAATCACCATTTTTCTTTCATCCTGACTTTAATATTAGAATCAAATAGAGTGATACGCAATGTTTAACCAGATTCCAGCAGAAGTCTGACTCACTGACTAACAGCTTTTATTTAGAAAGGACCAGTTGGCAGTTATTGACAACTTGTTCTCAGTCTCTAACACACACAGCAACACGTTCACACCCTCCAGACGAAAGAGACCCCGGATACAGCTGCACCACATGAGGCGCACGGCAGCAGCAGCAGCAGGGGTCGGCTCAGCAACTCCACAATTCATTTTGGCTCAGAGTTGTTGCTGACAAAGTTGGACACGGAGCTCAGCGAACACTCAGGCCAACAGCAGCACACTTCAATATCTGGATGACTTGAGGTGAGAGGGATTTCGATTGCTTGATGTTTCATTAATTGGAGTTGTGAAAGTAGAGCAAGAAATAAATACTGCAAAGATGAATGCTCAATTTTGCAAATTAAAGATGCTGTGCTTTTTATTCCGGGGTTGACCCTCATGGGAAGTTTACCTAAAGGTCAATAAACAAGGTATTGAACAGGCTTCAGAAGAAACAATGACTCCCATCTAAAGTTTGGGATGCATAAAAATAGCGAGGAAGATATGATTTGTGAATGATTGTCATTATAGCTATATTTTTCTATTTATTATTATATTTTTTGAAAGGTTACAAAAGCCAATTTAAATACAGTTAGGCTCAGCAAGAGCAGCTCCAACAATCCATTTGTATCTTGGATAGGAAGCCAATAATATTTCAACACTGCCATGTTCTGAAGAAATGAAATATATTGAGGAAATGACATCATATCATATGAAAAAAACAAACTTGTTTAATAGAGCCATCCTGGAAGGGATGAAGGATCTCTGAGAACAGAGACGGTAATCTCACGCTGTACTCCATCCTGATGGAAACAACTCACCATAGAGAGGGCGTGTTACATCACTGAGGATTACATCTTCTCACCATTTGGTACGGACATTCATGCTCTCCAGAGGATGAATGCTAATAACGTTAAAGTCGGACTTTTCCTCTTGTGCCACCAAAAGGTCAAACTTTTACTTATCCAGTAAAATAGGTCAACATCTATAAGGATTGGCATAAGATGTTGGTGCAGACATTCATGGTTCCCACATCCTGAGACTTTGGGATCCGCTGCCTTTACAACGTGTCTAATGTGTGATTTTTAGTTAAATGTATCGACAACTGATCCCTCCCTCCCCTATAGGGCTGTAAACAGGCATAGGCTTCCTATGCTGTGTATGAATCATTGGCCATGTCCAAATAGAACATTCAAATAAACTCATATTGCAACGAAGTCCACTGAAGGATTAATAGAAAGAAAAGCACTGTCGACTGTCGAACAGCAGCTTGGCAGCTTGTTTGTTAATTGTCACAGTCGCTTGTCGTGTTTTGCCAGTTATTTCCCCCCCCCACACACACAAACACACACATAATCACATCTCCCGTTCTTCATTCGGCCTGTCAGCTCATTCCATTAGCATTATGAAGACAGGGCTCACCGTGTGCTGCTCATTTCATTTCCCCTTTCATCTGCGACCTGGCGAGGCCCGAGTTCCCCAGTGCACTATTAAATAATGGGGCTTTTGAAGATTAATAGTGCGCTGCATTGTGTTACAGATTTCTATCGATGGTTCTGATGGTTTCAGAGAGAGGCGAAAGAGAGGGGAAGATCTTTGGATGTCAGAGGAACGATAGACGTTCAGAGTCTGGAAAACTGTCTGCCTCACTTCTTCTGTTGCTGCCGGAGCTCATTTCCTTCCACTCAGTAATCCTTGAAAAACAGCACAATAGAGGTCTTATCTTGAAGTTAAAGTAATATGAGGGCAGCCGGGGAGCCAGCAGCAACACTGGGCCTCTGGGCTTTGGAATAATACTTACATATATCTACAGTATAGGACTTTAAAATAGGGGAGGGTAAACCTGGTGGAGCTGATGATTTAGTTTTGAGCCTTTTCATACTCTTAATATTTCACCTGTTCTCATCACGAACTCTTCTGTCACTACACATCCTGTTACCCTCATCAGCCACATTTCTTATATCGGACAAGATTCCCCTAAACCCTGTTCAGCCCTGCCTGCCATCTTGCTTTTTGAGACGTTTTTTGCCTGTCCCTCCTTGGTTTTGTCTGCCCGATCTGCCTGGCTGTCTGGCGTGTGACTCCTGCTTGCTTTTTGGACTGATCACATGGACATTCTACTGCTTCTGAATGTGTGCTTTCGGGTCCAGTGATTTCTGAGGCATTGCACATAGATAGAGTTGGCCTACATTACAGAGCAACTGCCAATCAAGTGTGCCATCACCATGAAGCTGTCACATCAATAAGGTCATGTCCCATATTTTCCCTCTGCAGGAGTAATACTGGTACAATTTGAAGGAAATATACACACTTATATATCCATCTGTACTGCAAATCAATAAGTCCGCCCATCCATCCATCCAACCACTACCATCATCCTACACCAAAGTAACCCCTGATCCATGAATTAATAGTGCGCCTTTACTGAGAAACACCTATATCGATTGATCAACAGCTACTAGCAGCCAGTGGCTACAGCAATAAAAAAATCACATTACTGAACCGCTTCAGTTATTGATTGATCTAATGATCAGTTGGTCCCTGGACTGGGATGAAACACCAGCCCAGCAACCCGGACTGCCCTGGAGACATGAAGCCGAGACTGAAGAGGACTAGAGGGAGAGAGGACGGCTGGCTGTAGTAAGTGGGACAGAGGAGCAGTCAGTGGGGCAGCTGGAGGCTAATGCAGATAGGCAGCGAGGCTTTCTTGATGTGCAAGTTCTGCCCGTCGCGTTTCTCCTCGGGTTGACTGACCTTGGAGCATCATCTCCCATCACATGTTGGAGCATACATCCCTGAGTCATAGCACAGCGCCTGCAGCTGAGCACAGTCCCCGGACACTCTCAGCGCCCACAAGAGTGAAAGCACCCACAGCTACACTTCACATACAGGGACACACTCATGTGTGTGTGTGTGTGTGTGTGTGTGTGTGTGTGTGTGTGTGTGTGTGTGTGAGCTGCATGTGATGGTGTTAAAAAACTGCTCAATGATTAATTGGTGATGTCTGTCATATGCACAGTTAAGGCTGCGGTATAACACGTGTTTAAATAAGACCGCAAAACAGCGCGCATATTAAATCATGTCATGCATTAAACGAAGGCCCCCAGAACTGCAAAACGCATTGTTCCGGTCTAGTTGTGTTGCGCTTGTCATGCCCGGCACGGCACGGAAGAGAAGGGAAGAGGCTGCTGCTGGCCGAAGGATATGAGAGAAAGGAGGAGAAGAAAAAGGGAAAAAAAGCCGAGGAGACTGTCCCGGGGTGGCTGCACATCGCCTACGCCCATTCACAATGTGCGTGTTTTACTCGCCAGACTCCTGGCAGACCCCAGATCCGTCAGGATTTAGTCCGTTCATTTCCAATCTGTAGCCAGCGACGGGGATTTCACTGCGCATAGGGCAGCGCGGGTCTCAGCGTGACATGTGTTTGTGACTGTGTGGAATGAAAGACATTCAGTGCGATGCAAAAAAAAAAAAAAAAGGCCAGAATTTACACTGCGATTCTGTATGGAAGCTGACGGATTTATCTTCCCAATAAACTGAATGTAACGTGGTCTGCCTATCTAACGTATCGCTCATAAATACCCGTAAAATAACCAATACGCACTGAGCAAACACTATCTGTCTGGTCAGTGGCCGCGAAGCCGGTCAAATCAGGAGGCTAAACAAAGAAAGGGGAAAAAAAGGTCAGTCTTTTGTTACCTTTAATAATCTTAATCGGATTTAAATCTCTCCACCGCTTCCCACAAACGGTGACAGGGGTGTGAACCTGTGAATACGACCACGGTTTAAATTATTCATTTCGATGTGATAAAAAAAATAAAAGAAGTCAGTCCAAATGACTGGAAAGGATGCAAGGTGCAGGCGCCGATCCGCGTAAAGCCGGGCGCTCCTTTACCAGACAATAAAACCGGGAAACACGAATAATACTCACCTTGTTTGTCTGAGGAGGAGACGGGCGGACCGGGAGTCTGGGAGGGTTATCCCCCAAAAAAAGAGCAGCGATGCGGAGAATCGAAGCGGAAACGATGGTTGATTCTCAGAAATATCCGCGGCGTCCTCCCCGGGCCGGATGATGATGGTGATGTGGTGTGTGTTGGGGGTTTGGCTATATGCTGGATGCTGTCATCGTACTGGGACTGCTCTCTGCCTAATCCTCGGCCCTGAGCTCAGAAATAGCCCACCCCCTCCCACTGGTCGTCTCTCTTGTCTCTCTCCTCCCTGCCTCCTCTGCTGTAATAACAATGATAAATAATAATCTATTTAAAAAAATAATAATACATTAGTATTATTATTATAAATAGTAGTAGTAGTAGTGGTAGTACTATTCCAACAATAATAAAATGCATCTTTAGCATTATTTTATATTGAAAAAATATTGTGTTTGCTTTTATGATCCTGTCTTTTGTTAGCCTACTATCTTTAATGTGTTGTAAGTCATATACGTAATGCATGTATCCATCTTATTAAACGTTATTTTGATTGTAAATGGGGTATTTATTGAAGATTTATTAATCATCATTAATCATTTTATTATTATAAGGACCTTTATCAATATTAGACTCATAATATTTGTATACTTGACTAAGTGAAGTTCCAGGGGCGCCAAAGGTTTAAATGATCCTCAAAGTGGGTACTGTACCTGTCCTGTGAGGTCATTGGGCGTTCAATGCTAATTTTCCGCTAGAAAATGTAAAATGTAAAAATATATTATAAAAAAAGCCCGATTTTATTTTATTAATATGAAATTATAATTTTCATCACCAATACAATGATTTGTAATGTAATGCTTTGTTAAATTGGATATGATTATGATGCTGTTTCTACCCCCCCAACCGGACGTACACGCATTCTCAGTCAACAGCATGTGACCTCCATACAACACAAAGAAAAAGATCGAGGAATACCACCATATTATGTTGATATCTTATTCTGTTCTGAAGATACTAAACTAATAAACATCCGATAAAAACACATATTTAACAACAAACAAATAAAATAATAGGAACCACGTTTATTATTTGCCTTTTGGTGTCTTCGTGCGGTTTGTCCCTCCGTGTGCGCCGTCGTTCGTCGTTGCGTTGTGACGTACATCCGGTTCAGCTCATCTTCTTCCTCCATGCTCCTGGAACGGTACGTCCGTGCACAGAAGGCAGCTTGAAGAAGAAGACCGAGTTAAACCACAGCGACGATGTTCAAACTGGAAGGTCTCGGGCCGAAGATGGACCCGGAGGAGATGAAGAAGAAAATGCGACAAGACGTCATCTCGTCTGTACGAAACTTCCTCCTCTACGTCGCGCTTCTCAGAGCCAGTGAGTAACGTTACCAGCGGGTGACATTGGCGTTTACCTTTGACTGAACACAGACGACACTGACGTGTTATAAGAACGCTTCACATGTATTAAGGCCAGTGGTTGACCCCTGTTTGATTCAGGGACTATAGGAAACACGAACATACCAGGATGTAGGTCATGTGTTGTGTTCAATATCACAACAACACCAGCTAAAACACACAACATCCTAAAACTCACCATATTCATGGTCTGAATAGCAATTTTTCATCTGTGTTTTCTGTGTTTACAGCCCCATATGTGCTAAAGAAGCTGGACAGCATATGAGCCAAACAGCAGATCTCCTCCTCCGCCAGTTTACTCCCATCAGGGCCAGTATGGACCATCATCAGCAGACCACTGGGGCCGCAGCAGCAAATTGTGCTCGAGATGACTGGTGTCTAGCCATCACTGCACCTGAGGGAGCACACCTTGTTCTCATTTGTCCTTTCTTCTTATTTTTTTATTTACAGATTATGATCATTGTTAAATGCAAAGTTGAGCGTGCATGCCTGATGTGTTCACGCATTAAAAATTAAACCGTGTTTATTTTGTTGGTTTGGTTTTTAAACAGCACATCTGCTCAGTTCAATCGAATGGCAACTGTCAAATTGCATTGCAAATGTACACTGCGAGGCAGATGTTTTTGGATATTTATATGAATGGGTTTTTAATCTTAATGTAAACACGAGAACACTGAAAATAAACCAAGAAATAATGCAGAGGTCTATTGCTGTCTGTGTATAAACCTAATTACAGATATCTGCAGCTGCACTAACAATTCTCTGATACCTATTTATAGTGCTGGAAGACAGATTTGTTTGTATTTTTAGTGTAAAATGTTCAGGGTAATAATAGTGGATAGTTTTTCTCTGCAATTATCTCAATGATGACTGCTTCGGACAGTCCTGCTATACAAAGCACCTGTAAATCTGTGTATTTACAGTATAGACAAGTTATCAGTTCAAGCTGGGATTCAGAAATAGTATTAGCACACATTTTTAAATCACGTAAAGTCTCACGTCATCTACAGATAACACTTTTGTTATTCTTCTATCTTCTGATTTGTTTTTCTTCTAAGGTTGATAAATGCCATAAAATACAGTAAACCGTCATCAGATGATTTAATTACATTGATTTAACTATGACTAAAAGTGTACTTCCACAACACCACACCTGGGGGCGCTGTTTGATTCGGAGGCTGATGAGACTACAAGTGATGGAGGCGTCGACGGTGGGCGCTAAACCGGTCAGTCTGAGCGCTCCAACTCGGTAGCATTTATGATAACTATAAAACTTTAAAAAAAGGAACAATTCTAGATATGACTTAAGCGTTAGTAGGAGAAGAACCGCCGTGCAGATACCCGGCTGTTCCCGGAGACAAAGCGTGAAACGCCGCCGCATCCTTCCGTGTTATTGTTGGACCAGGCCCGCCCATACTCCAGGGCGTCTGTCGGGAACAGACAACGGACAAAACGCCAGACAACACATCGGAGGGAAGCGTCTGTATGATGTCAGAGTCCAGTCAGACCGATGACGACATGTGGACCAAGAGACGCGTTGAATGACCTTCGCTGCTGTTATTGTAATGCCGGTAGCGCCACTGATGCTACCAATATAACACCTGCAATATTAAATAACAACCGACTCCACTGACTAATATGGACTTTCCGGGTCATTTCCAGCACATCTTCAAGCAGCTCAACCAGCAGCGCCTCCATGCCCAGCTGTGCGACTGTGTGGTGGTGGTCGGAGGCCAGAGCTTCCAGGCTCACCGCTCCATCCTGGCCGCATGCAGCACCCATTTCAGGGCTCTCTTGACCTCCAACGACGGTGGTGATGAGGTCGGCAGATCAGGAGCCGACACTGGTGGAGGTAGGCCCCCCAGTGTGATGGAGCTGGATCCAGAGGTGGTCACCCCAGAGGCCTTCTCCACCTTGCTCGACATGATTTACACCTCCAGCCTCTCTCCCGGGGCCTCCAATGTGATGGACGTGCTGCTGGCAGCGTCTCACCTGCATCTCAACACTGTGGTGAAGGCCTGCAAGCTCCACCTGTCCAGGAAAAACTTTCCTGCGTCGCCCCCGAAAGGCTGGAGGTCAGTGCAGCAGCAGCAGAGCCCACCGGCCGCCTTGTTTCAACAGGCCAAATCTGTCATGGAGGAGTGCATCGACGAGGAGGAACTGGGAGTGGAGGTTAGTCAGTCTGGTGGGGTTGAAACCCAGGGGGTGGTGGGGGAGCAGAGTGCTGCGCCTGTTTTGGTGCACAAGAGGAAGTCACAGGAGGACGGGTTCGGTGGCAGGAAGAGATCCTGTAGGCTGGCCGAGGGAAACTATAAGGAGTGTTCACCCACTGTCACTAGAAGCACCGTCAGTACAGAGGAGGGTGGAGAGGAGCTGCTGTCCCCGGACTGCCTGAAGACGACCGACAGACTGTGGGAGAGCCGAGGCGAGGAGGAGGAGGAGGAGGAGGAGGAGGTGGAGGAGAAATACGAAGCAACCAAGGGAGAGTCGGAGGAGATTCAGCTGCCGAGCCAATCGGACAGCAGCACAGGAGACGTAGGTGCGTGGGAGAAGGGTGGAGATGGAGACACTGTGGTCAAAGTAAAAGTGGGAGAAGAAGGGGAGGAAGAAGGGGAGGAGCCAAAGGTGCCGGTGATTGAGGTGAAAAAGGAAAATATGAGCTCATACTACCCAGATTTACCAAACAGTCCCTCTCTTTCTCCACCACGAGGCTGCACGGACAGTTTGGATGCACATCTGAACGAGGAGAAAATGGCCACAGTCTGCCCGACAGAGGGGGATGTTAGCTCTTTACAGTCGCAGCTGTGCACAGATTTTGAAACCGCTGCACACAGAGAGGCTGGAGATTTGGGTGAGGAGTCAGTAGACGGTGAAGGACTAGACAGCCTGTCTGAACTGGCTTTTTCCTGCTTCCTCAATCCCAGTAGTGAAAGCGTGATGGGAGCTTTGGAGGAGGAAGAGAGTCTGGCTAGCCTCACTGCGGCCGCTACTGCTGCCGCCGCTGCTGCCAGTGATGCTCCTGCAGAAGCTGGAGTTACTGACGAACTGTGTCATAACTCAGGAGAAGGCTCGTCGGCTCAGTCCTCCGATTCCTCACTAGTTTTCCCAGTAACGCCTGTCCCCTTGCAGCAGCTTCTCCCGACCCAGGGCCCCGCTTTCAGCGACACGCTCATCCTTCAGCCCACGCAGAACTCGTTAGCAGGGTTCCTGAGTGGCATCCGACCAGGCCTCGGTCTGGAAGCCTCCCTCATCCAAACGTCCAGGGCTGGGAAAATCTCAGGGGCGACAACCTTCCGCCGCATCGCCCCCAAAGTGCCACCTGGATCCGAAGCCGGCACGGATAGTTCCTGTGCATCGGACGCTGCAGAGCGGCCGCCTCTGACCAGAGCTTCAGAGGACGTTCTGTCCAAGTGCAAGAAGGCGGCTGCTGAAGACCATGTGCTGTTGGTGGAAGGGGAGAAGAAATACGCCTGCAAAATCTGCTGTAAGACCTTCATGAACCTGACTGACTGTAAGAAACATATTCGTGTCCACACGGGGGAAAAGCCCTATCCCTGTCCCAAGTGTGGCAAACGCTTCAGCCAGTCCTCTCATCTGTATAAGCACTCAAAAAACACCTGCCTGAACTGGAAAGACGATCAATCTTTCCCAGATACGCTGCTGTAAGCTGGACGTACCTGGCTGCTGGTGATTCACACAATTCTTTATACTCTGTAAACTTGATTATTTATTAACTACAACCTGATTTGCTTTTGATTTTATGTCACATGAACTCAAAGTTTTTAATGTTTTCTCCATCTTCTCAACCATGTTGTGATTTTTACAGTATTATTACATTATTATTACAGATGTGAATGCACTGAAAATATTCTCAAAGAATAACTTGTTTTTGTTTGTCTGGTGTTAAGAGTGATGAGAATAAATTATGCACTTAAGTGACTTTTCACTGATCCTAAATCTATTGTGAGTATGAGGCATTTCTAAAGGAAACAAAACAAGATGCAGCATGATGTTTAAACTAGGGCGTAACATTTTATTCTTCAGAGAAATTCCATTTCACAGAAAACTGGAGTGCTGTGTTGTACCAACATTGACGGCAGTAACATCCGAATAAAGTGCAGACCGAGAGATTTAATGCTTGTCTTTACAGGCATTTCATTTAGTTTTCGATGACAACAAATGTTAAGGAGTGCTGCTAGTTTCTTCATTTCTCTTTTTCAACCACTTGAATACGTCTGAGATGATTAAATCTTGCACCGAGCATTTCCTTCCTCAAAACTGCACACTGTATATTAAACAACTCATTAGTATCTGTGACTTTCAAGTTTACGTTGACGTGGCAAAAAATGCATCTGAGCATATCTGAACTACATTAATATTCTTATTTTTTAATCCCTTCTCCACTCTTACGAGACTATTACTAGACCAGTTCATAACTTTTATCTGTTATTGTAGCACCAGATGAGGAAGTGGGCACAGCGGTGCAGTTTCGGGGGGTTAAAAGGTGAGTTCACTGGGCATTTCTTTGCCCTGTAAACCTCCCAGCAGGTTTTGAGCTGACAAAGCTCCCATGATGCCTCTCGTGGAGTAGGTGGCACTGCCAATGTGTGGCAACACCACTGCACAAGAAACGAAAGGACAGAAATACCATTAAAAAGATAATCCAGTCAAATAAATAACATGTCGACATATTTAGAATCTTCTCTACTCACCACAGTTTTTAAGTGTCAGAAGAGGGTGATCTGTCGGGAGTGGCTCAGGTGTTGTGACATCTAGTCCAGCTGCAGCTATCTGTCCGCTGGCCAAAGCCTCGTACAGATCCTCCTGGTTCACCACAGCTCCCCTGAAAACAATAATTCACCACATCTTCATCCTTTACGCGCATAAACAAGAGAATATGTCCAAACCAGTGCTTTTCCCATAATGCACAGTGCACGCGTTAGAGATGTACCTGCTTGAGTTGATGAACACTGCTGTGTTCTTCATCTTGCTGAAGAAGGCCTTGTTACACAGCCCCTGGGTTTGTGGCGTCAGGGAGCAGGAAACGACTATGAAGTCGCTCTCAGACACCAGTGTGTCCAGGGGAACTGTCCAACAGGGAGGCAGCAGAACAAAAGGAAACAGATCTTAACTGAACTAAACCTCTTCTTCTAATCAGACTTTTAAAACATTATTTCATTCTCACTTCACTGTGTAAGTTTCTCTCCTCTTTCTTACCAAACTCGCCATTCACCTCAGCAGCGGAGGCCTTGACTGTTCTCCCAGAGTACAGCAGCCTCTTCACTCCAAAGGGCATGAGTCTCTGAGCTATGGCCATGCCTGAACACAAACACCACCAGTTATTCACCTTTGAACAGATTAAAGTTCATTATATGACAGGATGCTATTTGGGTAGGACAACACACCATTTGACAACAGGATATATTCATATGATATTACATCCTGTGAAGGTAATGAAGGCACGGTGCTAAAGTAAATAAAGCAGCAACATCAAGCCTCACCAATGCGTCCCAGTCCAATGACTCCTACTGTGCTGCCAGAAAGACCATAACCACACAGCCAGAGAGGCTTCCAAGAGCTCCAGCCTCCACTGACAGAGAAAGGAAAAGACGACATGACCATTTTTGTCTCTCAAACAAAGTAGACACTGACTAATATAAACCTGGAGCTCGGTGATGCTGACTTTTTGACCTCCTCCACTCCCTCTGGTAGTCTGCGAGCAGTGGCTAGCAGCAGCGCTACGGTCAGTTCTGCTGTGGCGTCAGTCAGGACATCTGGAGTGTATCCAACACGTATACCACTGTTGCAAACAAACAGATGTAACTTAGAAGCCACATGACACTAAAGGATACTGTAGTTTTTTTAATGTAGCCTACCGTTTCTTGATTTCGTCGAGAGCCATGTGGTCAAAACCCACCGACAGGGTGCTGATTACTTTCAGGTTTGGTCCTGGAATCAGAGACAGACCAGCTGAAACACTGACATCGAGACGCTGGATGAACACTATTAATACTGTTTGACATGTTGTAATTAGAGCTCAGACAAGCTGATCAATAGAAAGCTCATCTCCAGTGGTTTGGATCATCAATTAATCATTGTTTAAAATATATTATTGTTATTGTATAAGTGTGGCTGAGTGGATCATTTAAGATTTCACACACACACACACACACACTCTCTCTCTCTCTCTCTCACACACACACAACACACACACAGACACACACACAACACACACACACACACACACACACACACACACACACACAAAAGTACCTGCAGCATCCAGAACCTCTGCATCGATCTTGTCTGACAGCAGACACAGAAGACCGTGAGCCCCCTGCACCCCTTTGAGAAGATCTGCCCTCTGCAGGGGTTCATCCGAGTCCCACAGAGACACCTCACACCTGTTACCATGGACACAGAGAAGATGATAAACATGTGCATGAGATGACATGTCAGACAAACTGATTTAGGCATGTAAGTGTGACACTTGAAGAGGTCACAGAGGACTTTAATTCTTAGATCTCAGTTTCTATTGGCTACAGAAGCATCTAGCACAGAGAGCCAAGCATAACTGATGACAGCCTCAACATATGGTTGAAAGGAAAGACAGTCCTCTGTGAAGGACAGCCACGTAGCCTGCTGTTATTCAGTAAATATTGCCTCGCCAACATCAAATGACAGTTATATAACAGTTTAACCGGTTTCATACACTCCAGACGCCGACAGGATCTTCATCCCCTCTTGCGGGATGCGCCTCGTCACGAACACCTTCATCGTTTTAGCAACTGTCTGCATCTCATTTAACGGTAGAAACGGATTAACAGTATTCCTCTTCGGACAGACGGACGTAGAACTTAGTGGAGCACACGGACGTCTACACACTCGGCCCACACAGCTTGTGTACGTCTGCTCCTCCACCACACTGGGAGAAAACTAAACTTGGCTCCTCCAGACCGCAGGAAGTACTTGATTTCATTCATGGTACTGCGCATGCGTGGTTGCAACTTTCCGCCCCCAATGGAGTGATTTTTTTTTTTATCTAATTTAATGTCAAAGATAAAAATTGTCTGTTGTATTGTCGGTCAGACTGTCAACTGTAAAAAAAAAAAAAAAAAAAAACGTTAAATACTATGTTACGGTAAATAATCCATCAGTCGTTTGTCTGTGGTTTAACCATGTATGGGGTCGACGTGCCTCCTTGCGTATGACGTCATTGGCCACTCCTGCGTCTTCGTCCTAGTGCACCGCTGCTCCAGTGGGTGATCGTCTCTCCTCCGCTGGGGCTGCCGCTGAGCTGTAAACGGTCAAGTCTTCGCCCTTAAAAGGCGGAATAAGAAGCACCCAAAGCTCGAGGAAGAAACGAGTAGCGCTGAAAGCAGGAAATTAGAGTGGATACCAAGTCTGGAAAAGGTGAGAAAATAACGCGTCTTCTTTTTAGGGGACCTTTTATATCTTCACGTTAGCAGCGGCTAACGTTAGCGTCAGCTGTTAGCTCGGAGTTGTTTTTATTAACAGGTCACTTGTTGTTTTTGCAGTGACGAGCCACTGGTTTTATCTCTTCAGTCAGACTCACGCCACTTCTTTATGATTCCTGTCCTGTTGAATAATGCCAAGATAGAAATGTTTGTCATTATCTGCATGCAACGACCATTTGTCATATAACGCAGGCGTTACCGCGTCTTGCAGTCACATGAACATGTATTTACAATATTAATAATATACTTCTTTAGATTCTAGTTTTCTTATATTACTCTGCATAATAATAATAATAATAATAATAAAATTATACGCATCTAAATTTGCAAGACAATACATAATCAACTGTCCTTACCCCCATCTACTAATCACAAGGAGGATCAGTATTTTATCTTGTAATTTTTTATCTTTTCTATCGATTTGTACTTTTTGCGAAAATGTGTGGCACCAAAGGAATGCAGTTTTGTTCCAGCACAAGGAATGTCATGCTATTTTTTTATGGATAAAACCTTCTATTACAGTATATTTACATGTGTATCTTGGTATCAGTGTTTATATCATGCAAACGATGACATTTTATTGGAATTCAATTGAGTAACTCATAAGTAGATTACATAACCAGTTAGAAATGTCTGTCTTCTGTTGATTCTAGGGTGGAGAATTACTAAAATATCAAGGCACATAACATCACATTAATATTAACAAATATTGTAAATCCTGTCAGGTGACTGAGCAAAGGTGCCATAAAACAACCAGATATGTGTAATAGTCTCTGGTATTTAATTATATCCCATGCTACCCCAACTCTACCTCTTCAGGGTTTAACAGCAGTGAAACTATCACGACTCCTTAAAGCCGACAATTAACTTCCTCTGACTTTTCTTTAGGAATCTGTGTTATAAAGCCTGTTTAGTGTTACTCTGACCCAAATATCCACGTTCCATTTCAGTAATAACACAATATGTCACGCCCACAGCACACTTTTGGCCGAGGAAACCTGTGGAGCCTGTCTGAGCCTGCCAGCACTCGCAGGCTTAGTGGAGACAGACCCGCACTCTGCAATGGCTCTGTTAACCCTGCATAGGCTCCCATCCATCAACACTGCTCCAGTGAGTTCAGTCATCCCCGTGCCTTGCTGTACACACAAGTTGGGAATTTTGAATCATATCCAAAGATAAGTTATTAGAGCGAGAACTATAGGAGCTGCTCACCCTGGACCCCCCCATAGTTCTGCATGAATAGCAGCCATTCCTGGATCATCACTAATGATTGACTTGAAAGGCAAACATGCCACAGATATAGTCATCATCATCAACTTGGTTTAGTTACCATTCACATTTATCACAGTGATTTCAGCGAGAGATTGAATCAGTTGTAGTTTTTTTAAAAGACACATCTAATCATATAAGCACCACATATCATCAGCCTCTGTTTTTAACTTCATCTCCTTTCATTCTGTCACTCTCTCATGAAGATTATTTAACTTTACATCCGAGGTCTCTGTCATTGCCAACTAAACCATAAATGACCCGACTGTGGGTCCAAGTCACATTTTTTTTTGTTGCATATCGAATCACTTTAACTATCTTAACTTGTGTTCTCTCCTTTTTTTCTCCTCCAAACCCTCATCATTCCTCTCCCGGCTCCTGCCCACTTCTTTATTTTCTTTTTCTTTTTTTTTTCTTGACTCTGTCTGGACTTGTCAGTTGCGTAACAGGTAATGTTACTGTCTCATGTTTCTTTCTCTGTGAACCCTTGTTACTACCGCTACTTCTCCCTCTTTCTTATTCTCCTCCTGCTCTCCTTTCTTGTATTGTGTTACTCCTTTATTTCTTATCCTTCTATCATTTTGCTGCCAGAATAGTTGTTTTTACCCCTCCTTAGTATCCTCTTCCATGTGCTAACATATCACTCTTTTGTCCGCCTCCTCACTGCAGTCTTCCACCGCACCTTGGTTTGTTTTGCACTGCATTTCACCTGTGAAATTACTGAGCATTTATTTCCCGGCCTTTGTGTCCACACATCTCAACAGGAAATAGATCACACGCCATGCCTCCAATGTTCCCAGGAAATGTATTGGCAAGAAACGAACCGTTTAGGAAGATAATAAAAACCATGATTACTCGTATTGTGTATTTCCACTCAAGCGCCTGCTTAGAACGGATTTATAGAATAGACTAAGAGAAGAAAAAATAAAATTTATCAAAATATATTTGAAGAAAAAAAAAACAGCTAAAAATGTATATAAATACATTTTATTTGTAATTTGTTTTGAAGGATGAAAGCCTCCAAAGAAGAGGGAGACTTCAGAAAAGGTAGATGGATCAGTGATTACAGTGCTAACGAAACGATTCCCAGTTGTCGTTGGTTACAGCAGCATTATACTACCTGATCTCTGTCCGTCTGTAGGGAGAGCTTTGCCCTTGTGAAGGGAGCAGTCCTTCTGCTGGAAGACGACGAGAGGGTTGGCCTTGATGAGGAGGCTTCTCCTTCTCCACCTTCTCCTGTAAATGAAGGCGGTGAAGCTCCAAACACAAGGCACAGACAGCTGCATGCCATGGTGGAACAGCTCCGACCAGAAGACACCATCAAGCTGGTGAGCCCTCAAAATGACACACACAAGAATTCTCCTTGGTTAGAAAAAGTAATCCTTCTCCATCTTCATGTACTGTATAATATTATTTGTTATTATAGTGTGTACTTGTTTGGTTTAGTGCGTAGCTTCAGATATGTTGGATATGAAGTACATTCATTGTTAATTCTTTCTAACTCACGCATCCGATGTCTCCCTGCTGCGCTCTGTCCTGCAGGCCGTGCAGTTGGAGTCAGTCAGCTCGGTCAGAGTCAGGTATCTGATCGTAGTCTCCACCCTCAGCAACAAACAGGAGAGCATCCTGCTGGGCATGGATTTCCCCAACTCAGACAGGTGTGTGTGTGTGTGTGTGTGTGTTTGTAATCAAGTTGCAGGTGTACAGTGTCACAGAGATAAGATTTCCCATTCAGTTAATAATTTCTGATTCAGCTTTGACAAGTTCAAACGTCCTTCCTTGTCTTGGGTTTCTGCAGCGATCAGTGTACCATCGGCCTGGTTCTGCCAATATGGAGCGACACTCAGGTTTATCTGGATGGAGACGGGTAAGATTTTCTTTTTTTAATTTATTGAGGAATTAATTGAAAGTGTAAACACACAAGTAAAGTGTTTGTGAGGCTGCAGCACAGACGGTGTGGCCTGATCTCTGGGTTTCTGGCCAGAGATCAGGAATGAGTAATGATCGCTATTTATGGAGCCGAGTCACTCTCTATGAATTACAACCACTCCGATCCATCACTCAGACCCTTACATAAGCATGGAAATCATGTGTTTTTGCAAATGAAATTACAGCAAAGTATGGTTGGCTTCTTTCGCGTTAATGAAAGTAACTCCCTGGTTGCATTGTGGTCTTACCAGAACCCCAAATGTCCATTCCAACTCAGTTTCAGTCTGAATTTTAGTGACCTTAACAACCAGCTATGCTGTGATTAATACTTGAAGAATGATTGGATTCTTCTTAGCTGTCATTGTTCAGAGGAGGTGTGGAGAAGGGCGCTGAGAAACTGAGTTAGCAGTTCTGCTCTGCACTGCTGTTTTTTTTTACTAATCTGCTGATTGTCAAAAAATATGCTCTTATTGGCACCAGCATGTTCACACTCATCAACTCCTCTTTCTCTCTCTCTCTCTCTCTCACTGTCCTCACATTTTCATTCTCCACACGAACCATCACTAATTTACAGTGAATAAGCTCTTTGTCTCCTTCGATGTAGTCGAATAAGGCTTCTTATCAGTGTTACTTCCTCAGTTTTACTTTCTTCTTAGTATCGCAGCTCATACTCCTGTCTTTCCACAGTGGTTTCAGCGTGACCACAGCTGAAGAGATCCGAATCTTTAAGCCTGTGTCCATGCAGACCATGTGGTGAGTAATGTTGGAACATGAACTTACTTAAGCATCCAGCACATTACTTCCTAAAAGCACCTCAACAACAACGCCATGACTTATCTCATGCATTTTCTAACCTGGTTTCATTCGGAGATTTTTTAAAGGGCCTCAAATGTACATAATCTTTTGTCCTCCCCACCACTGTAAGGTCAGTGTTGCAGGCTTTGCACGGGTGCTGCGAGCGGGCGGTCAAGGCGGCGGTGATCCCGGGCAACGGTCTGGAGTGGGCCCAGCATTACCACCAGCACACCGAGTCAGACCGCTTCTGCCTAAACGAGTGGGAAGCCATGAACGACCTGGAGTCGGTCCGCAGGGACAGTCACGGACAGACGTAAGTACCTTTAACTGAAGGTAAATGTATTCAGTAACATTCCGCCTCTGCTATACATGTGGGAATGAGATGAATGTTGTTTTTAGTGCTTTAGTGCTCACGTGTTAGCTTGTACTCAAGTTTAACTCTTTCTTGCACGGGAAGCTCGGCAGAGAGAACTTCCAATGAGGGGCTGATCAAAGAGCACCTGAGGGAAATCATGAGGACCGAAGACCTGGACAACCTCACGTCTAAAATGGTAAGACCTACGGGCAGAAAATAATAGGCTAAAATGGATGTACGCCTGTGTAATCTGATCTCGCCTTTGCCACCATAGGTGCACACTGCCCTGGAGACCAGGACGGGCTTCGACATGAGACCCTTCAAGGAGTACATTGACAACGAGATCCTGGTCACCATGGCTCAGATGGACAAACCCTCCAAAATATTTGACTACCTTTACCTGGTGCGTAAATTACTTGGCTTCAAAGACAGTTATACATTTATTCCGGCAGCACGGTGAGAAGCCTCTCTAATGCTTTAGTAATGAAAGTAACAGAAAGCTACTTTCATCAGGATGTGACTGTAACTTCCCCTTTTTGTGGGACATCTGTGTTGACAGCGATAGGGAAGACGGCCCTTTCTTTTGTGCACTCGACTGAACCTCTCACTCTTTATCTTGTTTTAGGGCTCGGAGTGGAACGCAGCTAACTTTGAGGAGCTGCAGAAAAACAAGTCAGTGTTCTCATGCAGCATTTCTCCATAGTTGTGTGTGTTGTTGTTGTTGTTCATGTCAGTTTCCCATTGTCTCGTGACATGGTGTTTTGCTGAGTCACCTAGCAACTAAGTTGATGTCTGTATGTTTTTCAGTGTGGGCTATATTCTCAACGTGACGAGGGAGATTGACAACTTTTTCCCGGAGTCCTTCACTTATATGAACATAAGAGTGTACGACGTGGAAGCCACAGACCTGCTTCCTTACTGGAAAGACACATACAACTTCATCGACGCTGCAAGGTAGTGCTGAAATCCCAAACATCTGAAGGCATGTAAAATCAGACGACAGGCATATCACTGTCACGAACCACATCACATTTAGAATTGTCAAATCACGATGCATTAAAACCACGTCAGCACTAGCGTGTGACATGTACGTGTGACTTCTTCGGCCTGAAGCTCAATCAGGAAGGGAAATGTTAGACGCACTTAAAGGTTCATTACGCAGACTAGTGCAGAATTTCTCATGTGCTTTTTTTAAGCAAAAGTTTGAAAGGGTAAGATTGCTAACAATCTCACACAAAATAAAATATTAAGCTGGATCCACAAGATAGTTAGCTTAGCACAAAGAGTGGAAGCAGTTAGCCTGGCGCCGTTAAATGGTAATAAAATGTGCCCACCAGCATCTCTAAAGCTCACTAACTTCTGTTTCTATCAGTTCTCTCATCTAACTCTCTGCTAGGAAGTGAAAGTTTCTCATAATATTGTACTACTTTTTTACATCATGTACTTTTGTCCCTAGCTCTGCCTCAGTTTGAGCGATTACACTGTTACTTATATTTCCTGTCAGTTGAGTAACAGTCAGCGATTTTCTCTTGGTCTCTGTGTGTCGCAGGAAGAGTGGACAGGCCGTGTTGGTTCACTGTAAGATGGGCGTTTCCCGCTCTGCATCCACCGTGATCGCCTTCGCCATGAAGCATCACCAATGGCCACTTGAAGCGGCGATGGCCTACGTTCAGGATTGCCGGTCCATCATCAAGCCCAACGACAGCTTCAAGAAGCAGCTGCAGACCTACAACGGCATCCTCAATGCAAGGTGAGGCTTGGTTCTGGGCACAAATGCTCTGGATCACAAGTCCTCGGATGAGTCATCCGTTGTAAAAAAGACATAAAAATATAATATTTTCTCAAGTTTTTACCAGTCTGTGGCATTTGAGATATTTATTTTTCTGGGTTTGTGAGGGTTGTTTTGTGTTCCTTAATCATTACAGCCAGCAGCGTCACAGCGCCCTCTGGAGGCGAAAGTCAAGAGACCAAAGACAAAAGTCAGTAAACAAGAAGGAGGGAGGGGAGGAAGGAAAGCCCGAGGAGGAGGAGGACGACGATGAGGAGGAAGAGGACGAGGGAATTGATGATTATGATGAAGACGATGTAGAGAGTCCAGATGAAAAAGATTTGGCTTGCCCAGATGAAAAACATGACCCAGAGGAAGACACAGAGGTAATTAGATTCATCAATTATGTCATTGGCATTTGAAATCCTGCAGATTTCTGTTTTAACTTCAATCCTCTTATTTCTCAAACAAAACACAGGTGTTTGAAGAGCCCACGGCCCAATCTGAGGCCAACCAGGGACCCGGGCCGACAGGACCCCCTTTAATCACAGTAAACGAACCAGACAAGGTGAGCCGACAGCCTGACACATCTTTAGTGACACGCTGGATCTGAAGCTGTTAATCTCTCCCCTCATCTTTTGATGTTGATTTCCATTCTCTCATCTCAAGGTCGCTCCAAGCGTTAATCGCAGTGGCAGGATGAACCTCTTTTCCCTCATGCAGTCCATCAGTGACGAGGATAAAGGACGTGAACAGGTAAATGAAGCCGAGTGCTCGCTTTCATGCTTTACAGACAAATGATTGACTTGTAAGTTGAGAATATTTAGAGGAGCCTGGTGTTGAAGCTGCTCCATGAGCTACACGTCTACTTTTTCTTTTTCAAGCTGCTTGGAAGTCCGAAGAGGTCTCCGGGGCAGCGGATACGTAGTCAAATGCGAAGAAGTCTGACTCACCAGAGGGCATGCGTGGATGTTTCACCTGAACCACGAAGCCTGCCAGACGCCGGTCAAAGCAAACCCTGAAGTGCTCAAAGAGAGAGATGAGCAGGGAGGTATGGGAGGGAGGCGGACCCATAAAGGAGGCAGAGAGGAGGAAATAGATGGTGGGGGGGAAATCCTTAAAAAAAAAAACACCTGAAGGAAATTGTGCACATGCTATGGTTTTTATACACTGGTACACTCCCTATTTTTTTAAATCCTTTGATGATGAGTTTTAATTTATGTTTCATTGCACCTGTTCAGAATGATAGCTGATGGTTCACCTTTGATAAAAGGATCTTGCTGTAACATTGCTATGCCAGTGAAAGCCAGGATATCTGATGACTGAAGTCATTATCAGTGTACATTGTTGTATTATTATGTTCTTTTTAGGTGTTTTTAGAACATATCCCACCACGTACAGAAGTACCGGTCTCTCCCTCCTCCGCTGTTCTTAAGCTCTTGCATCACCACTCCAGAGATGATATCTATGCAATTACTACTCCCTTTTCTTTCCCTCTGTAAATATGAGAATGTGTGCAGCCAGATGGTTTTAAATAGGCTTTCATATTCTCTTTCTCTCTCATTGGTCCCTCACATTCATTGATCACAGATGGGAGGATTTCACTGTATATTAGCCGTGAGTCATGGACCATGTCAGGGCCAGATATATGGCACAAGCCAACACAGTGTTCGAATGTGCCAATGAATATATTAAATTGAAAATATTTTATCTTGTTATGATGTTAAGAACCAATGTCACCCATTGTGTTTTTGATCATCCCATTCAAACACCAGAGCTGTATGAGTGCCTTCAACCTGAGAATGTAATACAACTCTCTGACTGGTGTTTTTAATGTTTTTACTACAAGCTGGTGGTTATGTAGTCTATGAATCTTACGGTTTCTCTGATTACAGTATAAATGTGACTTCCCAAAGTTTTTGCATGAGTGATGTATCAACACATAATTGCTGGATGCATGTTATGTGCTTTTATGCCAACATGTGCGAGCAAAATGTTCAGGGTTTTCTCATGTATTTATATTGACATTTAATGGATTGAGGTAAATTATTCAAAATACTTTTTTCAGGCTTACGATCAATGGATGCTGAGGTGGAATATTCTCGTTTCATGCTGGTGTAACTTTTATCCAGTGAACCCAAGCTAAAGCTTACCTGTGTCATTGCATGCTCACTGTTAAAGAAAACATGCACTTTATAATCCCACAGCACACATTGTCCCCACTGCCTGAGCCAACATTACACTGTACTATGAATAAGTCTCTTTTTTAAATCTTGTCCACATCTCTATGCCTTGTTGTGTTTAGCTCTCTACTGTCTTCACCTCACATTTGTTTACAACAAGCATTATGAGCATATAAATAAATGATTATACTCTAAACAAATGGTTTGTTTCTTGAATTGAAGGATGCAACGACGTCATCCATATTTCACACAAGCTTAAATGTATTCAGATTATTATTCATGATAAAATATCATGAGGAGATTAAAATAAATGGAAGTCATAGTATAGTAGTTATACAAATACCAGTGTGTAGTATGTCATAAAGCCCACTATGTTGAAACAAGTCAAAGTATAGTATTTTGAAAGGTCCTAAGTCATAGGATAGTACGTTATATTTAAAAAAGCTAGTGTAGGATGTCTAAAACCATAAACAATATAGTATGAGGAAAATGTATAAAATAGCAAAAGATTAGGTTCATATCATATGTTGAACAATGCATGGATATTATAAAAAGTAATAGTCCACTATGTTGAAATAATTAATAAAAAGACAGAACAGTATTTTTAAAAGTCACAGTATAGTATGTCAAAAAATGCATCATATAGTATGTCAAAAAACTCAAATGTGATATTAAAGTATGTCAAAAAAAGGTAGGAAAGTATATAAAAGCACAAAAAATCTTTGAATGTGAAAAACATAAAAGTCATGGTATAGTATGTTGAAAAAACTCATTGTATATGTGGATATATTTTGGCATATAAAACTATTTGTATATATCATCAAAACCATGAAAAAAAGCTGGTTGTGTTTTGTTCTACCTTGGGAAAGGAGTCAAAATGCTGCGTTGTAGAGGAAAACTGCTTCTGTTCAGAAACATTTTATTTATCCACAAAGCACAGACAAGCAACCTCACTTTCATCACTCATTTTGTTTCTCTTCATATTGCCTTTAGCCGTAGTGCTAGTCTTAATAACAGTAGTCGTAAATCTCAAAAGAGCAGAGAGTCGGGTATACAGAGGATATTTTGACAAACTAACGGTGTGATAAATGACGCGGTAACTTAATTACCAATGTATTTCCTTCTGGGTTCACTGAGGGTGATTCCTCCCTCTTTCATTGCTGTCCTGAATGACTGAACCTGTGAAACAGAGAGATCAGGGAGAGACAAACATGAAGCGCTTGATTACTTAACGGGGGGAAAAAACAGCAGTTAATGCTGCATGTACTCACAGCGTCAGAGCGGTACGTCCAGGGAATCGCCCTGTACACCATCCTGGTGATGCCAGCCTGCTGGCATCGATGCGCCAGCACCTCGCCCACAGCCTGGCACGCTGCCACGCAGCTTGTGGAGGCCAGCTCCTTCTTCAGCGCCCACTCCGTGGTGGAGCAGGAGAGCACCGGGACGCGAGAGCCGCTGGAGAACACGTGTGCCGTCACATGGTGCTGGGTGCGGGAAAACTCCAACCTGAAAACATGGGAGAGGCAAACATCGTGAAAACAGAAGGGAGAGAAACAAGAGGAATGTAGGGAATTTAGATGAAGAGGGTACAGAAGTTGTGATTATTCTTTGTGTTCTCAGGTCACCTTACCAAAATAAGATCTCTATGTATGCACTCACAGTTTAATGCAGACTAAGGCAGAGCAATACAGTCTGTACATGTTTATCTTGACTGATAATTTTAGTGCATAAATTTACACTACGAAGCCACTCCTTTTATTTGTGAAATACAGGTGAAATACAGATGACATCATCACGACAAAGAGACATTTATGATTATACCCAACAGATATTATGATGCACCTTCATCTATATTAAAAAAAAAAAAGTTGTTACACAACCATATATAGAGACACACCTGTGGTAGAACTCCCGGTGGGGCCAGACCGTCTTCCAGCCCCGGTCCTTCACAGCCAGAGCCAGCTGCTCCAGGTTCCGGGGGTTTCTGTTCACAAAGGTCGGGTTCACGGCTTCGTTTTCATCCGCGCTGGGCTCAGGCTGAGGGGCTGCCTGACTCAGACAGCGAGCTGGGTCACAAACAACACGTTTTTATAGAAACAACTAGGCTAAAACACAAACCTCCTGTACAGTTCACACAGTGAAGGTCGAAATGAAGAAAATAACTTACCTGTCTGGTTTGTTGCCACGATTTGACGACATCTTTGAATTTGACCCAACAACCGCCGCACACTCAAAGCCATCTCCTCACTCCCAACGGCGTTCACTTCATTGATTAAAATAACACTTAAAGTCGAGTTAACGTGCTACCACACGGTTTCGGTTACAGCACGCCCTTAAGAAAAGGACATATTCGCTATTTCAGAAGATTTGCCGTGACACGCGGAGCGCCATCTTTGACTTTCAGACAACATCCGGTTCAATTGGTGCTACTTTGTTAGCAGCCCTGAAAGAAACAAACGCCAACACTCCAAGGGATCCGCGTGCATGTCTTCATACTGAATAAAATATATATACATTATAATAATAATAACAGTGATAACACGATACAATTATTGAAGTCAGAACAGAAATAAAAATAATAATAATATAAAAAAACACACTATCTGTTACAAGTCCACAAAATAAAAGTCTAGAAGAGATTTAAAGGAAGATACTGTTTGCCTTCCTGAGATCCTCAGGCGTAAAAGCATGGATGACCTTTTCTAAGTCTGCAGAGTGAAGCAATGACCTGACCGCTTTAGTCACATGAGCATCAAATGACAATTCTGAATAAAAAAAAGGCACCTAGGTTGTGGGTCTCTAATTACTATTACTAATTGTAATTTAGAGTCTTTTAGTTGCAGGAAATATTTGTTCATCCAATATTTGTAAATACATCCAATTTACAATCATACAGGACATTTTGTACCAGACTTTAGCAGGACATATGGTTGTGTGTCATCCGCATAACAATGGAATTATTACTTATGTGGGCAACACTATTGCTGATCATCCTATGTATAGATGACCTGGTCCTGCTCAGTCCATAAAGTGCTGCAGCAGCAGATGTTGAAGGTGTGCTCTCAGTATGGCATAGATCATGACAAAATATAATGCTAATAGAAGCCAAATATAAATAGTTAGAAGCATCGGGGACAGGAAATCAACTTTTGATGACAGTCCTCTTGATGTGTGTGAGGAAATTAAATATCTAGGTCATGTCATATCCGACGACTGGATGGAAGACAATGACATCCATCGACAGCGCTGTAAAATGTATTCTCAAGCTAACATGCTGATAAGGAAGTTTTCTATGTGCTCTGAGTCTGTGAAGTGTTCCCTGTTCAGAACCTACATCACCGTTATATACTGCTCAATTGTGGTCCAACTATAAGAAAATGAGGCTCGAGGTAGGCGCCAATGATGCAATGAGGTTGCTGCTTGTGCCTCTAGGTGGCACAGTGCCAGCCAATTGTTTGTGTCCACAAGAGTGCCAACTAGTGAGGCACTCTTAAGACAGCTGATGTTTAGTTTTATGTGTTGCCTGGATGAGTCAGAGAACCACATAATAGAAGCCCCAGTCAGCCCCCTGAAAAGCTGCTATCTATTCACTTCTAAGCTGAGACGGCATTGGTGCAACACGTTGTTATAATATGCACACATTAAGTATCTCCTTTTTATACTATTTATATATTAGTTATTATTACTATTGTGTTATGTGGACTTGTGTCTGCAATAAAGCTTATTATTCTTATAATAATAATAATAATAATAAGGATTTTAATACTTATTTCATCATTGATAACTTTGCAAATTGGTTATTGACATATGTGACACAATAAATGGTTTGACTACACAACAGGTAAGGTAGCCTGTTCAGAGAACGACTCCCACAATAAAATTAAACAACAAAATCATATTTAATTTCAGTTCAAATTTGATCGATTTTTTACAGTGCAAACCTGCAGAAAAAAAAGGAACAATGAGAAATGTCCAGGAAGAGTTATGTTTGAAATAGTAACATGATGCTGGAGGTTGTGATCAGTCCAAAAGACTTAAATGAGAAACAAGCAATCCCAGTAAGGCACATGAAAAAAAACCTTTCCTACCAACAAATACCTGTGGTGTTTTGTGCTGAGGAGACATGACGATGAGGGGAAACGTGTCTTTGGCTCAAGAAAATCATTCATGTAATTCCCTGCAATCATTTCAATAATCCGACAGCGCTGGTTTATAAATCGATCAAACAATCTACCTCTCCATAAACTGCAGAACGGATTCATGAATTGGTCCACTTTCCCTTTTCATAATTGATTTCAATGTGTTCACACAGTGTAAGTTATTTATATATTTTTTGAGGTACTTAAAGACTAATTAGAAAGCGGTCCATCACACTGATGTAGTAAAATTTGCAAGGGGACACAAAAGTACATTTTTTTTTTCCATTTCATATAATGCACTTGCAATTCATTATATAGTGACTCATTCAAAAATAACAGTCTGTACCATCATGATCATTGTGCAAGTAAATTAAACGATTTCACAGCCTACAGGCAAGAGAGTATCATGGTTAGGATGGGGAGATAAAGTTATTCTGATGT
This sequence comes from Chelidonichthys spinosus, assembly GCA_029853015.1. Taxonomy (NCBI): domain Eukaryota; kingdom Metazoa; phylum Chordata; class Actinopteri; order Perciformes; family Triglidae; genus Chelidonichthys; species Chelidonichthys spinosus. The sequence goes on along the minus strand of CM056823.1, from coordinate 8,951,449 downwards.
GTGTAGTAGTTCAAGTATTCAACAGTACACATAAATTAACATAACCGCTTGGCAACCCTAAGTAATGGTTTGACCGATCATATAGCAGATGATGCATTGATTATAGATGAGAAAGAGAAAGGGCTCAGCTTGTAGCCTGTTCCACTGTAGAACTTGTTCTGAAACTCCACCCTGGAAGAGAGATCAGCAAAGTCAACACCCAACAATATAAACCACAACACATATTAACCATATTTGTCCACCCGCTCCATTTTTACTACACCTCTCCACCACCAACAACCCTGTACAGTGATTCTACATACAGGGGAACACTTCTGATGGAGGCTTGGGTGACCAAATCTTTTCTCTAGCACCACCATCAGGCTCAAACACATTCATCATTCATAAAGGAAGAACCTTTTCATAAGTTAACTTATGCATAACAAACTTGTGCACCCCTGCTACTTTTAGTCATATTTCCATTATGCTACTATTTCTGCTTTATCATCATCATCATACTATTATATCCTCTGCTGCTGTTATTAGTAGTAATCTTTTTCTTCTATTATTCTGCCAATACTGCCATCACTGCTCTGATTACATGTATAATTTCTGTGATCATACACATGAACCCTGAGGCAAATTATTTTGGGCTATATAAAGATTTATTTATTGATTGATTTATAAATTAACTTTGCCGAGTGCATCGTCCCCCATCACAATGACCAACTGTGATAATTGAGGAAGGTGTGATCCATGTGAAGCAGATATCTGTGTGTGCAGTAATGTTTAGGTGCATTGCCGTTAGCGATTGTGATTTAGGTGAAACTGGAATAGATCATTTCCTGTTTTATTGTTAATTTTATGCCAATTTAAGGGCTTCCCTTTTTAGTAAAATGTCCTTGACTTCTAATGATTTCTACTGGTTGGATCATAATGAAAGAGTTAATTGTGTTTTAGGAGGGGAAACCGTTCTGACACAGCTTGGGTCGAGACACGGAGCTCTTTTATTGCAATGTTGTGTGTAAAAGTGATGTACTTGTCTGATCATTGTCTGTGTTTGTGGTGTCTTATGTGTAGATTGAACTCAGTGCCTACTTATTTGTATTTTTACACGTTTTCCTTTCGCTCTCCTCCCTCCCATCCTTACCAGTGCAGACGGAGTGCATGCAGGAACGCTGAGAGTCCCTCCATAACTAGCAGAATGGAGACAGTCAACACGGCAAAGAAGGCAAAAACCACGAAGAGGACTACAGATCCCACATAGCCCTCCCACCTCAGGGCTATACGCATCACCATCACCCACAACACCTCCGAGAGCTCTGTGGAGACACAAATAACTCGCCGTCAGACAGCCATCATGTGTTTATGAATAAGTGCGTGGGGGGAAAAATATTGTATGAGTGTGTTTGGTTTTAGAGAGGAAGTCTGTGTGTGTGTGTGTGTGTGTGTGTGAACATCATGTGAGTATGAAGGTGCATCTTGTGTTTGTATGCGTCAGTATGGGTGCCACTAACGTGCGTGTGCCAGGCTGAGGGCCCAGAGTCGGAGGTAAGAGGCGGTGTTGGAGATGCAGCCCAAGCAGTACTCTATGGTGTGGATGGCTTGGTGCATAAACACGTCTGCAGCGTCGAACTCCTGCAGATCAGAGCAGGTTAAACACTCACAGGATCACAACAGCGCATCTCTGGCTCCATTTAATCTATTTACCGGATTACGTTATCATGGCTTACCTCTTCGGCAGCTCCTCCCTCCACCTCGCCCTGACGAGTGTTGATGGAGCCTTCGCCGGCCACCAGCGGACGCCTGTCTTCCTCCTGACGTCGCAGGGAAACCAGAAATCCGTCAGAAAATACACCCAACTCTGGAATAAGGTGTTAGTGCAGTAAAACTCACCCGTTGACGTCGTCTTCTCTTGAATGTGATGTATTCATACGTGGGCTTTCCGAACAGCAGGACGGGGACAGAACACAGGGCCAGCACCACCAGGATCTTCTGCACCACAATCTGCACATGAAGAGTTGCAGGCCAGCCGTTAACGCTATTGAGCAACGCACGCCCACAGTACAACACGGGGGTTTCTGCAAATAGTTGCACCTGCACTACAGAAGAGGGGTGGCGGTGATGAACCAGATGTTCACTGGTTTCAGTTCATATATAGTACAGTGTGGAAATAAGCTTGCAGGGATTTCAAACATTTCATCGTTCTATTGTCAAACCACTTTTACCCACCACTTAACACCCGAGCATCAATTTCATTAAAGTGGCTTGTAATTGCAGTTATAGCACTGATCATTTTATCTTCTATTGGTGTGTTCATGGGTTTGTGGCGAACCTCGACATCTGAGGTTTGAGAGTAGTCTGTCAAACAGCATTCACAAGCTACACTGGCAGAGAATAAAACCCAGCGAGTCAAACACCCGGAACAAAAGCAGTTGCCGACTAGCTGATGTGTCACTTTAATGTACCGATATTGGATAAATGAACAAATCCACACACCTGTCCTTCATAGAGTGTGTGGTTCTCAGCGTTTTCTGTGAACAGGAACATGTCTATGAAGTGGATGAGGATACTGGGCGCGATTTGGGACTGGGCGGGAGTGTAGGCGATCCATTTGTACACGACCATGAAGACCAGGTAGCCAAACAGACAAACCATGAAGAACAGCTCAGGGATAAGCACAAAGAACACACTGCTTATCTGGCCAAAGTGCCTGGAGGAAACACAACGATGAGGCAAGACAGGGGAATAAGGATGTGCGAAATTTGAAATGAAACCAAAAAGGCAGTTAGGGTGTGTCCACACCCAACACACACACAACAAGTTAAACATTACTTACCAGTAGTTGAAGAACGATAAGCAGACTCCAAAAGTCATGTGAATGACACCGACGATGACGGACATCTTCATCTTGTACGAGTTGAGGAAAGTTAGTTTGTTGTTGGCCAGCCCCCAGACCTAACAGTGACACGGAACAACAGCGAATGAGGATGGAATGCGCAAGCGATGTCGTACAAGATGGCGGCAGGAAGAAAATGTAGTCGCGAAGGAAGAGTTGATGAGTGTGATGGCCATACCGGGTCGATGCCGAACGGATAGGGAGTGGTGTAAACACCCGACACAACAGGATCCATGGACAAGTACTGGTTGTCCGCCAGGACGGACGAACTGGAGGAAATAATACAATTAGGTAAGATGGACAAGAAACAATACGTGTGGAGATTGGAGAAAACAGAAAAGGCATAAATTGTCCTCACTTCCATATGTTCTTCTCAAACATCGGGCCGACGTGCCACGCTGAGTTGAAGGTACTGAGGCCTCTGCTGAAACACTCGTTGTAAATGGCCCCCGTGTAGACAGAGAAGAGTCCCATCAGCAGAATCAGATACCTTCCTCCAAACATCATCCTCCAGATCTGAACGGTACAGGGGCGGGAAGAAATGACATTTCAGTATTTAGGGTATTTATGAAAGGTCGAAAACACGTTACTGCACTGTGTGTGTGTGTGGTACCTCATTGGTGTTATTCTTGAGTTTGGGGTCCTTCTCCTCGAGGACCATCCAGAGGGCAGCCAGAGTCATCAGTAAACCGTGACCCACATCCCCGAACATCACAGCAAACAGGAAGGGGAATGTAATTATGGTGTACACCGCTGCAGAAGCATCAAGAGGAAAGATTTGATGAACGATGAGGTTTAGCATTCTCTGGTTTCTACTTTGTTCTACTTCCTTCAAGGCCTTAATGAAGACTGCTCAGTGACATGCAGGCGTACCTGGGTTGACTTCACGGTAGCTTGCCACTCCGTAGGCATCGACGATGTTCTGGAAACCAGCTGTGAAAGAGTTGATGGGAAACAGGGTGGGTGGAGCGGTGGAGGAAGGCAGGCGGTTGTAGAAAGAGTCGACACCACTGCCGCTCTTCCTCTGAGGATGGACAAACAGGGTGGGAGAAGATGAAGACATTAGGGAGTTTGCACATTTATGTCAAGTCTCCTCGTCAAATCGTTTGTGTTTTCATCTCACCCCTCCCTCTCTCAGAGCGCTCTGCAGTTCAGGCAGCTTGGCGATGGGACACCAGGCCTCAGCGATCAGGCATTTGTCCGTGACCGAGGGGCTGCAGAGATTCAGCACCGTCTGGATCGCCTTACACTTCTGCACACGCACCTTCCACTGGGGCAGCACGGCCACCGCCCGCATCAGCAGCTGCTGCAGGAAGGACTCGGTCTGCGACAACACCTAGTACAAGTACAGGTGAGAGGGTATTCAAAAAAATATATATACTTATTTTAGGAAAACTTACAGTATATTACTGAGATGTTGTGTCTTTTAGAGACAGTAAATGCTGCAGACTGTATTGGTGTTCAACAAATCTGTGCTTTTATAAACATACTACACTTACTGATTTGATGTCTTCAATTCTGCCCTGAAGCCCCTGGAGAATCTCCTCCCTCTCTGCAGTGCTCTCAGGGTAAGCAAACGTCTGTGTGCGGAAGCTGTGGAGGAAAAAAAAAAGAAGATATTTCAACAGGTTCAACAGGTATAATAGACGCCGTCGTGCGGAAATCTACAATGAAAAGGGAAAAACAAATCCAACTGATGCACGGGTTTACCCACCAATCGCATATCTTCTTGACCTTCTGTCCGATCTGATCTCCCCAGTAGGAGATGAGGAACACTGTCCATTGCACCATTTCGCCCTGCAAATGAACAAACAGCCAACAGCTGTGATAAAGCAGACACGAGAAAACTTAACGGCCGTGAAAAATCATCAGAGACTATCCCCGCAACAGAAATAACACTCATAGCTATCTCTCAACCATGACCCTCCCCCTGTTGCCCAGTCCCCCACCGTGTCCGGATGCTCCAGTCGATCTTCCATTTCTCTGAAATCCACGATGATATAACCGCGACACGCCCGCCATAGCAACCGTTCAAACGAGGGGGCCTTCCAAGGATGGACCACTCCTGCCACGAAACTGAGAGAGACGCGGTGGTAAATACACTGAATGTAGATAAAAACAGTAAAACACATAATGGACATTTTACCAAAATACAATCTACCTGAGGTGGACGTCTTGGCGGTTATCAAACAGGCCCTGGCTCTCCAGTGCAGGTGGTGGTGCCTGTGAGATGAAGCCAAAAAGGAGAAGACAGTCTGAGTGTTCATTGGCAGACAGTTTGCTCCCACCAGCACAATATGTACATTAAAAAGGGAAAGGTAATACATGATGCAGAAATGTAGTTTTTCCACACCTGTGAGGCTGTGAGAGAGTGCGTCCTGGTTAAGACTCCTCGGTACTGACTGAGCTGGGTCAGCTGAGCCCGGAGGCTATCTCTGTTCCTGGACACCTAGTGAGACACCAAAAAGGCCAAATAGTTCCATCCCCTTTGACAGAGCACTAATGAGACAACAGAGGCTACTCTCTCATTTATCATCTTAGCCCCGTTTTCAGCGCTCACCTCTTTGAGCTCTCTCGCCAGCCTCTCACACTCCTCCTCTATGGTGATGAGTTCGCGGGGCTGCGGGGCCGAAGGGGTCGGACATGGAGGAGGGAGGGGACACTGCAAGGGTGGAGAAAGGGAGCGATTGATCTCCAGCTCCAGGAAGGCTGAAGGGCAGATAAAAGAAACAGGGTTATCGACATACAAGAATATCACCACAAATACAGGTGTGTGTGTGTACAACGAGTATGTACTTACTGAAGGTTTTCTCAAGTTCCTCACATCGCCTGACCTCACCAACAAACCTCCTCTGAAAGGCGTTCACATTAGGATTCAACTAAAGCAGAGAGGACAAGGAAGGGGGTTACTTGTGTTCATCCCACCATGCAGTGAATCAAAACCACCCTCAGATAAATAGGATAACTTTATTAAACTCAGATTTAGAAATGCTGCAGATTCCAACGTGACTTCATAAGATTATCACATTCAACTGTAAATAGATCAATTACTGTGGTCTGGGTTGTTGGGAGAAACAATATCAGATGCTTGCAATTTGTGCCAAAAAACAACAAAAAAAAGGTTGAAATGAGTCATGTGGACATTAGGCATAACGGGGAGGGGGGGGTGCTTCGCATGGACTTAAGAGTAGCTGACTCCATTAGAATGTCTGCATTTGGACTCTGAGCTTTTTAACCACAAGATCACAAACAAAGATCACAAACAAAGAGTTTAATTAACTCACATCTCTGAATTCAACCAGGCCCAGCTCTCCCAGCTCACTGACACAATTGTAGGCCGAGCCGGACTGGAGGAAGAGCTGCACCAGGCACACCTCTTCACTGCGAAACATGGAGCCCATAGCTGCCTGCTTGCAAACCTGCAACACAGCCAAAGTCCTGCTGTGTAAAGTGGAATGAGGGGTATTATTAAGTGAAGAGAAGTAGCACACAGAGGGCATTTATTTTCAGTTAGGACGATAAAAGTCTATTTTTGACAAAAGGAGAAGCGTATGAATGGAAACTAAAGAAAAGGGGAAGCATCAAGTCCTCCGGTGTGATTATTCAGATGTGATTTCCAGTATTGCACAAACATTTCTGACATTATTAAAAGCTCAGTTTTTGCAATTTAAAATCCTGCTTCATTACACTAAAACACATTACCACATACCCAATTTGTTATGATATATATATTCAAACCATGAAAGAAACCAAGAGGCTTTGATTTCCACCCGGTTATCACTTTGCAGTTTGTGTTGCTGTTGAGCTGCTTTGTGTTTCATGTACAACAACCTCATTGTTATTAATGAAGGTGGATAAAATCCAGCAGCAGCACCAGAAAACACAACCTCCAAAATAATCATGAACTTTTGTTGAACATTACAACCTCTGATGATGTAATGTTTTGCAGATTTAAGTTAGGTGTATGTCCAAAGTCAGCATAGTATTATATTTATGAAGGCTGAGTGTTACACAAATACACGACTTGTGGCAACACACATAAACATTCAAGTGTACAAAGAATAATATGCGTCTAAAGTAGCTTTACGCGTTTCCTCAAACGAAATAGTAATAATAATGTACTGTTTCACCTCGATTACGTGCGACTGTGCCATCGGAACTACGGCAATAAGTTTCGTTTTTGGTGGCAACCGTTGCCCAAGGAAACACGTCTGAAAGAACGGCAATCAAACAAAGGATTCAACGTTAAAACGTTAAAAAGACTATGAGGAAATCCCGTAAAGAAAAGTAGTTAATGTCGTGATTATAGCGGTCCGTACTCGGTGTGGAAATACAGACCTTCACGTGAGCACAGTATTATTACTTAATGATGGATGACTGACCTGAACGCCTCCGAGATCCCGCTGAAGTCCCGCTGAAGTCCAGCCCCGTGCCGACGGACAGACCGGTGACTGTGGACGAACCAGACGTGTTTATTAGAAGTTATCGGTCTGATCGCACACTCACTTCCCGTTTGTGGAAGTCACGTTACCGCCGCCCCACGTGACGTACGGCGTCGCGTCTCTCATTTTCGGCCACGAGGGGTCCGGTGGAGAAAAGAAAAGGAAAGAAAAAAAAAACGTTAGTCGGATTTGGGGTGCGTTTTAACGCCATATGTTAGTTTAATGCGACATTAGCATCGTTAAGCTAATAAATAGCGTCGTGTGTGACGGAGCGGTTTGGTTTTCTAAGCGGTGACCTAGTTGTTGATGACGCGCGTGACGTGACTCATTGAAGTAACGTTAGGGTTGTGACCAGATCACTTCCTGATCCCTGCAGAGAACCGCCAATACAAAAGCGTGATAAATAATCGATTGATTTATAAAACCAACTCATACCATTTTATAAATAAAGTTCTTCATTTTAAAAGTTTAACTAAAAGATCACGTGCCATGGTAGTGGTCACTTAAAGGTTTGACCATCAAACTGAAACCGAGTGGCTCACCGCACCGAGGTTGGCTTCTTAACTTAAATAATGATAAATAAATAAAATATATTATAATAGATAGATAAAATTTATGAACAAATGAACAACAAATTAATATCAGGCAGCTATAGATCGATATACACTTGCTGAACGCATTTTATTTAAGCAAAGTTCAATTCTAATTCCTGCAGAAGATCCTTGCCGGACTCCTCTGTCTTGATCTGACAAACAAATGAATGGCAATACAAAAGATATTTTATTTTATTGTAAAAGGGCAGATTTGCAACAGGTAAAATAGCAAGTTATGAGAAATATACAATTGGAAAAAGACAAAAGTTTAAACGAAACAAACGAAGACGGCAAATGTAACTGAAGGGAGGTTGGATGAGAACGTTTTCAGGAGGAAGACGTATCTCATACACCTGTTCATTATCTGCTTAGTTGTACAGTACATCACTACAGATGTATTTTCCTTTTACCTAAAGATACTGTTATGAAGAAGGTTTACATTAAGAAGCAAAGCAGATTGTTGTCACAACTAGTCCCCAACCGAGTACTACAACACTTGAGTTGTTGTATTACAATCCCTCCCTCCCCCCCAAAAACACACAAAAAAAGGAAAATACTAAAGTAAAAATCGTAATTGCTGGCAAATCAGAAAGGAATATTTCACTGGCTTCTGCATCTCATTTCATTTACATTTCAGCCTTACAATGCCAACAAACATGTCATCCTAACCATGCTGCTGTGGTTTCAATTAGCAGACAATTTCACGGGGTCTCATTCCTGGACATGAGGACTAACACATTAAATGTAGCAAAGTTAACAGTGATTTTTTTTTTCATATTTTCTAAGAATTACAAGTCGGTGTTCAGGAGGGTACCAATGTATTCTCATCTAAGTTGTCCTCCTCCTCCCTTGATCCTGAATTTATTCTACAAACTATAGAATTTGAGACTTCTGTCCATTCCTGCGGAGGTCAGGAACTGAGCGTTCTCTCCAAAGGCCACTCCAGTAACCAATCCAGTATGGTCTACAATTAGAAAGGCAAAAGCAAGGTTAAAACGACATCCTCAGAGCACACACACCATATGACAGGCAGAATGGATGAACATTTGAAAAGAACATTTTTTCCCCATCTCACCTGTGAAATTGAGAACCTCAGACCACTGTTTGCAGATGTAGACACGGATGTCAGAGCCTCCAACAGCCAGGTAGGTACCACTCTGGTCAAACACGAGGGACTTCACCTGGAAAAAACAACAACAATAAAACAGGAATTAATCAGTCTGGAGAACCGAGGACGGACACCAAAGACAAGATCAAACTCTGTAAAATACATGAATATTTCTTTCATACTCAGTTTTGCAGTTAAGGCTGCTACGAATAACTTAATGTATAGATTAATCCATAGATTATATTACCAATCAGTTGATTAATCTAAATGATTAAAAACAAAACACATTACCCCTGAAATCTTAAATAAAGATAGCCTTTCATAAGAGTAACATTTTAAGTGAGTAAGCAGCCCTAGTTGCTGTAGTATAATTTATCTGACTCTTACTGTAAGCCCTCTTAGTAATGAGATCATATGAGATGTTTGTTTGCTTTCTTGCTGGGAGTTAGACGTGAAAAACAATACCACTTTCATGTACGGTAAATATGAAACGTGAGCCAGAACAGCCAAAAACAGAAAGCATTAGTGAAGAGTTCGTCTGGTTCTTTTCCAAGTTAAAACATTACACCAAGTAGCAACCTCGACAATTGACTAATTGACACATTTATATGTTTAACTTGTTCACAAAACTTACATCTAAAATCTAAAAGTTTTAGATGTATGTTGATCTATCAATCAACTATCAATCAATTCCTTTCATAGGAGAAAGACCTGCAATGTCTCACCTCATAGTTGTTGTCCAGAGTGATTGTCTTGAAGTTCTTCAGTTTCCTCAGATCCCACAGTTTCAGAGAGCTATCCTGGGCACCTGAAACCGTATCAGACAATGATGTTCAGTGATTTAAAGCAAATACAGCTCCAGATCCCTTTGGTGCAAAAAAGCAAGGGTTAAAAAGTAGGATTTTAAGATTCCATGTCCCTGCAACTTTAACACACAATGTAAATCATTTGCACATCAAAGATGAACAGCAACACTGTAAAAAATGTTGTTGGTAGTTCTAACCTGTGGCCAGATAGTATCCATTCTCAGAGAAAGCAATGGAGGTGACGGGGCCAGAGTGGCCTGGGAAGTTGGCCACGTTGGTGCGCTCCTTCAGATCCCAGATCTTGATTTGGGAATCAGCAGTCCCAGTGCCAAAAATGAGACCATCAGGGTGGAACTGAGCACAGGTGAGAGCTGTGGGGGGGCAGACAGACACATTACTACTTGGAACAGGAGGACTCCCATTCAGACTACCAAACACACACATTTACATAAAGGCAATTACCAACGCCAGCACTTTCATCAGTAACTTTGGTCAGGACACGACCAGTCTGGACATCAGAAAAGGCCCAGTACTGCAGAGCAGAGAGGGAAAACGTTAGTTTGGTAACCAGTGAAGAGGTCACTTATTTGAGGTCTGTCAGTACACACACCTGATCCTCAGAGGAGCTGAGCAGGTAGTCCCCAGTAGCATGCAGGGAGAGTCCAGTGACACCTGCCTCGTGGGCACGCACCACCTGGACACAGTTCCCCCCTGCAACAGACCACACACGGATGGTGTTGTCTGGAGATGCAGAGAAGACCACGTTCTAAAGGATGGGAGAGACAGCGAGGGTGTAAGGGATGGCGGGGGTGAAAAAGATCAAGCAATGAGTAAAAACAACAGATCACACTTAGATCTGAATAATTATAGAATGCTGTCACAGGATTTGTTGGTATGATGGAAAACATTACCTGAGATGGATGGTAAATGACAGAGGTGACCTTCTTGGTGTGGCCCTTAAGTGTTGCAACAATCTGTTCTTCATTCTTGTCAAACACCACCACATTCTTATCAGCTCCACCTGAACAACACAAGAGGGTCAATATCAATTAAGTCTTCAAATTACTTGGAGTGTGTGAACAAAATCCCAACAAAAATGTTAAATTGAAAGATGCAGCGTTGGTAATGTACCTGTAAGAACTTTGTTGGTGTCTGAGGGACACAGATCCAGAGCCAGAATACCAGGGACACTGGCACTATGAAGACCCTGAAGGCATCAAAGAGATAGGATGTTGACACTTTGTACATCAAGTCTATAAAGCAGCTCCCTGATTAAAAAGGGGGAAAATGTAATTTATATTCAGACAGAAATCTACACTTACAGCATGCGTGGCCACTTGGCGGTATTTGCTGAGATCCTCAGCTCTAACAAGCTCCTCTGGGACAGTTTTTCCTCTCTGGAGAAATACGGTAAAGCAGTTAAAAGGGAGTGTGAGAGCACATTACATAATACAACAACAGTTCTAAAAACAACTTTACATAAGATTGAAATATTACAGCGGAAATTGGCATAAAAGAGTGAAATAAAATAGCAATACAATACCTTCTTTCTTTCTGTAGTGAGGATAGTAGCTTTGTCTTGGAGCTGAAAACAGATTTTTTTTTTTATTGAAACACATCTGCTAAATGAAAAGCTTATATTCAAATGATGATTTATGTAGATGAGGAGAAAATTTACCTTCTGGATGATCTCTGGGGTCATTCCCACCTGTTCACTAATCTCCATGGGCTCGCCACCAGGACCCTGAGAAACAGATGAAATATAAATAATTATATTGTGGCAGGAGTAAGTACAGCAAACGATTATGATCAACATTTATGTTAGGTGGAATTAAAAGCCAATCACTCACTGCTGCAGCTGGCTGGGAGGTGGGGAGGGCCTGTGGGGCAATCAATCCAGCCTGGGGTTTGAGTGTTGCAAGAGCTGTAAAATTTAAAATAGACCCCATTAGTAAAAGATGCTCTAACAATATTATCTATGAGCTCATGTTTGTGCAGGGCAGTTCCTACACAGACTTGATTGTCGTATAAAAGTGGTTCTATGTGCTTTACAAGTGGATTACGTCCAACAATAGAGGAAACACAAACTGCTGTCGACTTACCTTCTCTTGCAGCAGTGACCTCTTTGGTGAGTCGAGCAATGACTCTGCAGGCAGCATCATGTTGGTAGAGGGCATGAGACAGTTCTTGGCGAGTAGTCTGCAGCTGTTGCCGCAGGGTGAAGCTATGAAGCATAACAGCATCCTAAAAAACGAAAAGAGAGAACATTTCTTATTTTCTAAAACCGATATTTTAAAAAAGAAAACAAAAGAAGGACAAGAAAGCAGTTCTAAACCATTATTATGTTAGAGGGTTCCTTTGCAAGGAGATTCTTGGTAACATTTAAAATATGATTGTGATGTGTAGTGGATTTCTCCTTTGCCACTCCAACATGGTTAACAATACTTACCCACTCATCTTGAAGGGACTTGAGAATGGCAGGAATACTTGTTGCTGATGGAGCTTTTGGTCTAATAGGATGAGACACTAAAACAGAGAAACATTGATTAGAATAAGCAGTCTCATTTTTAAATCATTAATCAAGTTGAATTTGTTTATTTACTGTAAGTTAGTGCAGGATATGACAAGTCATACAGTACTCTACTATAGGGGATTTACACTGAAGAAAGCACAACGTCCAAATATACATTTAAGCATCGCTACAGTTAAAACAATAGGTCTGTGATGCAACAGGTCACTTGACCACATCCAGCTCATCAGTTTTGACTTTTTTTTTGTCATAAGAAACTGAATATTTTTGGGTCTTGAAATGCAAGTTGGTTTTGAAATATATTACAAAACCATCATTTAAGGCCTCAGAACATTGTATCCGTACAATTATCAGATCTATTGAAAAAATAATCTCTGTACTAATCAATAATGAAGATACTCATTAGTTACTGCACTTTACACCTCACAATCCTGGCTGAAAATGTTACATATAATACCAGATTAACGACATTTTAACTATTTAAACCATTCTCTCTCAGTTGCCACGTTATCAGATACACCTCGCTATAAATAATGCATTCATACAACACACCTGTAATCACTCCCGCCTTCATGTAGGTTATACTGCTCCGTGTTATTTTTAACTCAATTTTGGTATGTATTCATTCATTCATTCATTTTACGATCGGTAGTTTGTATTGCAGTCGAATAGCACTAAAGATAAAATGCATTCGTTTTAGCTAGGTGTAACGATCCCTAAAAACCGAGTGTAGCTCGCCAGTTGCTCTTTTTTACCTTTGATATCTACGAGCTGCTCCTCAGACAGAGGTTGTCCGTTCATCGGGTCGGTCCCATTCTCTGCGATGTACTTCTCGATCAGCCTGCGCTCGAACACCTGGCTGGACACCGGGGAGACGCAGGGGTGCTCCGGCACCTCGTTGGAGACTAAACAAAGATTGAGTCACAGCTTTAGAACCACACGACAGAAACAATAAAATGTCCACGAACCAGACCGATGTTTTATCATAAGTAGAGGGCGGCACTGCATGGCGGCTAGCGTTAGCTAAATTAGCTAGTAGCATTAGCGCGGTGTCTAGCTAGCCTCCGTCATATCAATGAATTCAACTTTACTTACTTGCACAAACCAAAGACATCTTCCCGACGGAGTCCTTTTAATATCTTCTACAAAAAATAACGCTCGTGCTGTTCTCTGATAGTTAATATTACTAATGTACGCGTAACTTATATTTTCCACAAATTGGAGGTGGCACGCTGTCCTTTCATTGCCGCTACAAACGGGCTTCTTCTTCTTCTTTTACACTTTCTTCCGGTAGTCTCCGCGAAGCCTCACGGGCACTCTACTGCCCCCTACCGCCGAAAACACCACTACACTCACCAACGCACCAACAACAGAAATGGGGGATGAAATGACGAATCGATAGACAGAAAATTAATTGACAACACATTTGACCGTCAGTTAATCGTTTGTCATGTTTAAAACAGAAATACAAAAATATTCTATATTTACATCTCTCACTTGGGAGTATAACTGTAGTTTTCTTCTGTTATAATTAACACAAGTCGAATATTTTAGAGTTAACATTTGTAATTTGCCACCTACAAGACAGAACTGATGGTCATTTTTCATACATTTTAAGAGAAAAATATCCACAGTTTAATCGATAGTGAAAATAATCCTTAATCACAGCCAAACATACAGTGCATTGAAGGGGAAATAATCTAAAATGTGTGTTAAATATATATTTTATTGTTTAAGAGATGACGTTTTGATAGTCCAAAAATACCACAAGCAGCAGTCCAACCTCTTTTGTTTCTAGAAAGATTTGGTGATACATATTATCCTGTTCACAAAGTTCACAGACTTATAGGCTATTGCAAAATTTGGTGGAACATGTCACGTTTCACATAGCTATTACTACAATTACCTCAAGGGTACCTCAAGGGTAAATACACTATCACTGCAGACATTTAACATGATTATTAATTATTGTTGCAGTTAGGAATGGTTAACAGGATGGAGAACTAACACTCTATAACTGTACAGTATTTAAGAATTCTCTTTTGCAAATGTTTTGTTCTACGTAGCCCTAGAGATCACATCATATATACACACCCGTACCAACACTCAAACAGATGCAGTGCGGGTCATACTGGTCCTGAGGGTCTGGAGGTAGGTAACAGCAGGAGATTTCAGGAGCACCATCAACAGTGTCAAGAAATATGTGAGACGAGACAGGAAGGTTTATGCGCAACGCATGCTTCAGAAAATTACTTGAAAAATGACATGCGATGTTGAGACCAAACCATTTAAACTATGCTAAGATGCAAAAGGCACAGGTGAGGTCTTTCTTTTCTGAAACAGCTTCCGTCTCCAGTTCCTCCAATCCTTACGTTTCTTGTTCTTCACCTTATTGTTGTTTTCTTCTTCTTTTTCCTTCAGCTCTGTTTTATAAGAAGTTCAGTTTCTCTGAAGTGTAAACGCTGCAGGATTCAGAGGTGTCCCTGTCTAGTGGCAGTGTGGAAAATAACCCTTGTGATTTCCACCTGTCTTTATCTCCACCTGGTTTGATCTGGAATTGAACACAGTCCTCAGAGGAATGGAGGCAATCTGACGCCCCAGGCACAGAAAATGAAATCCTTCTCTCCTCATTGTTGTGCGATGTGTCCCGCTAGGAGAGAATTAAAACACTTGCTTAAAAAATAATTTAACCTGTGATGTATAAAAATGGCTCACAGTTGAAGTGCAGTATTACCTCAGTAGTTGGACTATGGCGAGGGGAGTTCCTCGCTGTCGGTCTGTGTGCTTCCTGGTTCTCAGCTCTCGGACTTCCTACCATAACCAGACTGTGACCCTGGAAATACAAGCAGCAGCACATAAGTACATATGGGATACCTGTACAGACACAATGCTATACCTGCTAAACCTGCTAACTCATTTAATTCAGTCCATCACCCTTACAGTGTGAGCAGGACTGGCTCTCGGGGTAAATTTTCTCGGTGTTCCAGGCTGCGGAGAGTGACTGTAGAAGCCTGTAGAGGGCTGAGGGCTGGGCTGGCTGTAATCCTACACAGACAAACACAAAACAAAGTCAGTGCAGACACTTAGATGACAGTCACAGAGAATAGCTCCCTTCTTATTTTAACATTATTTTAGTGAAACTAACTCACTCTGTGGTAACTTAACCTCAGTGTTTTGGCAAAAACAAGACCTCATAAGGATTTATGAAGGACTTTAAATGGACAGGCATTTGAGCCTTCGTCATACAACATATGGATCATAGACCATACAGTCTATGATATGGATTCAATATATACACACACTTTGAGAGTTGGATTAAATCACATATGCAGTAAAGCCTAGATTTATTAAGCTGTGAAGTAGGGTAACAGCCCTGTTAATGCCATATGGTTATTTAATCTGTTCCATATAATCTACCCATATGGTACCTTATCTAATAACCAACACTACTTCCCCCCATCTGCAATCATATTTTAAATGGATTAATAACCATAAAAATGTGAAAACAGCTGGAAATCAAGAATCAATCAAAAGACAAGAGAAACTGTTAAAATGTAAAATATTGAAATAGTTTGCATTGCTGTGATCAAAATAAAAATATGAAGTCAAAGTGTTCAAAGAAGTGTTTCATATAACTACAAAACATGCTGAGTACTAAAATGAGCCCAGACCAGATCTATTTTGAGAACATCACAAGAAGCTAAAAGCATACACCTCATATTAATTCCCCTCCGTGCACAGCTGTCTCAGCCAGCAGGGCCACTGACCAGGTTCTCCTGACTTCCTCACCTGGATGTTGACCCCCGGAGGGTCAGGTGGCAGCGCGTGGTTTGCTCGGAGGCCAGTGATGATCTGTGACAGGCTGCAGTTTGGGTATCGCTTCATGAACAGGATGAAACCAGCCAGCGATACAAACATGCCAGAAGGTACGGTGATGGACTTTAGAAATGCTCTCCATTTGCCTCCCTTTTCTAGAGAGAGGACACATAGACGTGGGAGGGATGCCAGAATGAATCGAAGCAAAGAATTCAGATCCCCAAAAAACTAAAATGCCGTCGCTTACCGATCACTTGCAACCAGGTGGAGGATACCAGGTTCCCATCCAAATCTCTGATTTCATACACTCCGTCATGCCTTGAAGACAGCCTCCCTATGACGATCACGTTGACGGTGCCGTTCCTGCCCAGAGAGATGAGGCCCCTGTAGCGCACGTCGTGGTCTGTTATATGGCCCTCACGAATCAGCTGCAAAGGGCCGCGGGGGGGCTTGGGGTCAAAAGGGCCCAGGGAGGATTCATCGGGGTATCGGGTGGGTGTAAAAATGAGGTGGGCATGAGGGACAGGGAGAAAGAGGGGCAGGTTTAGAGACTCCTTGGTGAAGCGGGTGACATTGAAGGAATGCCCTGCTCCAAGGATCATTAACACAAAGACAGGGGTGCAGAATGAAGGACATGCGACGGTATGGGAGGGTGTCAGGTGGAAAGGGAAAGATAAAATATAAATGTTATAGATGGCAGGATCCTAAAATGAAGAAGAAATCCATCAGCCAGCTCCCTAAAGAACTCATCCTGTCATCTTCTGCCCGTGCTCACCGCGGACAGCGAGGGTGCTGCGGGACAGGACCCTCCCTCTGCCGTCTCTCACTGTGTAGTTGCCTTGGTCTGCTTGCGTCAGTCTCTCCGCCAACCAGACCGCCCCACCCCGCTGCAGTCGGCCCCGACCCGCATCGCTGGTCTCCGGGTCTGTCCGGTTCCACAGCACAACCGGCATGGCCTCAGGCGGAGCACCCCGGGGAGAAAACTCCAGTAGGGTCCCATTTTCAGGGATGTTGTACTCAAATTTATCCCCATAGTTTCTGTGGTAGGACTTTATGCATTCTGGAGCAGGAGGGAGGAAGGAATTAAAATAATTATTCAGCGTCTAAACAGATAAAAAATGAACCCCAACGCAGTAAAGACTAGAATGCCTAAAAAAGAAAGCACATTTGTATAGCTGAACTTTCATCTTTAATCACCTAATGACCCCTCAAATGTCTCTTGTTGCCCTGAAGATGAGACCTGACCCTTAAATGAGACCCAACAAAACATTTTTAAGCCAATCTGGGTTTGAGAAAAAGAGGAGATTGTACCTGAAACGGTCAAACGGACAGCCTCGTAGGTGAATCCAGAGGACAGTTTGATGGAATAAAGTCCCTGATCCCCGTGAGTCACTCCTCTCAGGACTAGCATCTTATCTCTGGTCCACTCAAACCGCAGATCCTTTACCTGCAGTCGTACAGTAAACGGAAACCTGTACACGAACGCACGCAAACAAACAAACCCACGTAGGGCCGAGACATTTTTCCACTCACAGTGGTTTTGTCCAGCAGGACGCGCCTCGGCCCCTCGGGGTCCGGTGTGAAAGTCACCGTTCTGGATGTCGAGTACACGGGGAGACGGAACTCCCTCCCGGCACACACCGTCTGGGCTTCTTCCCTCTCACCTGTAAACGGGGGGAGAACAAAGTCAACAACCTCCTCACAGAATATGTTTTGTAGGTGAAAGATGTGTCAGACGCGTTTGACTCACTTGGTACGACCCAACCTGTGGGGAGAGCAAAATGAATCTGATGATAATTCATCTTCTCCACAATTAATGAAGAAATCACTGTAATACTTTTAGAGTGATTGTTTTCAGGATCACACAGTTCTCGTTCTATTAGAGAACTATTCCCTGAGATTAGACTACAGGCTACATCTTAACACGTTCTTTTATGGGAAAGCTTTTATGCATTCTCTGTGTTTGTCATCTTTGCCATTTTATATTCTTCCCCGTTTAACATTTAAATCTCCTGTCTTTAAATATTTCATTGTTTGTGACTTTGCTAAGAAAAGTGCTACAGAAATATCAGTATTATTATTGTATCAGTTCTAAGTTATTAATAAGAATAACTGTTGGTTTAGTATCTTAAATATAGACCCTGAAATGGACTGTTTGACATCTGACCTCTCCTGGAAAAAAGAGCTGCAGATTATCTATTTATTAACAACAAATTGATCATTCTAAATTGCACATTCTAGCTGGTGGTGTCTTAGAAAGAGAGAAATCTGTGATTCTTTATTGATGATTTTATTATGACGCTCATCACTCACTGCATTATTATCACATAACAACGGATTAACGCCACCTGGCAACCCAAATGTCTTATTAAGTTGATGTAAAATCGATCAATTAACAATTATTCCAGTTACAATGTATGAAAAACAACGGATGTCTTATTAAAAGTAAGAAAAATATGATATGCATAAACTCACCCACAGCAAGAGGAAGGGCAACCAGGGCAGTGAGCAGGACACAGGAGGACATGCTCACCTGGGGAGATCAGATTGTTTCATCAACACACTCAGTGGACAGATATTGTCATTCAGCCCCACTCATCATCGATCAATAAGCTAAGCAGGAGGGGGAGGGGGCTCATAGACAAGAACGTTTCCGCAGATCGATACATCTCCGTTCATACACAAACAATAAAAACACAGCACTAGAGTGAGAGTGATCCGTGACGCCCTGTCTGCTGTCTGAATGTCCACTCAGGGTCGGTTTCCCAGACCGATGAGCAACATTCGCAGCGATGCAGCGGACCATCAGGCCGCCAATTATCGATCACCTCCTCCCGATCGTGTAAGAGTCTGTGACGCATCTCGTCCCAACTCACCTGCAGGATGTGTGAAGAATGAACGCGCCGCTGCATATCTGGCAATGTTTACGTGAATGTGGACGATTAAGAGGATAACAACGTCCTCTGCAGTTCGCGCATGGGCATTGGTCTCCCTTGGTTTATTTATGGCGATGCTGCGTTGTATTCTCAGCCGCTTCCTACGCTAGATGTCCCACACCTTTGCGTTATGTTTGCGCATTTTACGCTATTCGTGCAAGAGTGCGCACAGTTACAACGTGGGATACTACAAAAAAACAACATTACAACAGATACTCACATGCAAAAAATATGGTAAGCTTATAAAATATGATGTCCTAATATCTTTGCCTTACACTCAGGCAATTTACTTTTTAATACAAGGTTGTGATGATAAAGCATATACCTTTGTCCATCAGCAACATTTCAAACGCAGAGAGTGACAAAGTAATGGATTTGATACCTTTTTTTTAATTAAAATTATTTTTAGGTTGCCCCCTTTGGTCCATAATATAACATCAAGTGCAGATATGTAAATTGTGCATTAAATATTATAACTGGTAATACATTTGACATTACACCGGGAAGCTGCCACACTAATACATCATCATTTATTTGTTAAGTAATGTGACAAATAGTCTATCTGAGTAAATATCATTTACATTCAAACCCTGTTTCACATCACATATTTAATAGTTTAAAAAAAAACACAGATACAACTTTACACTATTCCTCCGAAGGGAAGAGAAATGTCGACATTTCTCACAATTATATTTAAGTGAACAAAGTCCTCTCATTAAATGGGGAATATTACAGGTTATTACGAAATATCCTAGAAAGACATGCGTGTGTTTTAATCAAATATCCTATTGCCTGCATACTGAGGGTTATAGTGGTTCCTGTGACCCCTTCAAATGAAGCAATGCCTGCTGGTCCCTAATCACACCTTGAATCGTATAATTTGAAGGTATGGCCTCAAAGAGTGAAAGAATCCGATGCATTTCCTCACGTGACCCCCTGCTTTATCGTAGGGCCCCAAACGGTAACAAAACGGAGCACCACGGTCGGGCGCGTGCGCAGTTTGCTGTGACGCAACCATAGTATGAAGGAAGCCTCACCCTGTCCAATTTCCTCTTACACCATAAACTTGAGCCAGACAGGACGGATTCTCTATGCATGGTGAGTTGATAACATCTCGCCTATCAGCTGTTCATATGTTTCTCTCTTTGGTCGGTGTTTTGGTTTTCATGGAGAAACGTTGTGATGGCGTTAAAAAGTTAACATGAGCCGTGAACGTGTCTCTTCTCTCCGCAGAAGATGTTGTTGTTCTACGCGACCGTTCTCTGCGTCTTGTTTGGTGGTGAGTATAGAAATCACACAGGTTTATTTTATAAGCTCATTGGACATTCAACTCTGCTGCTTTTTCTCGCTTTCCTATCTGTGAGCTTTGTGGGGGTTGTAGTTTGTAGGGGGGTTGTAGTTTGCAGCGCCACTTTCACCATGAAGGGATGAGTCGATTCATGTTGGACCACCTCTTCTCTGACCTTGCGTGGCTTTTATTTCACAGGTTTCTTTTCTTTTTTAAAAGGGTTTATAAGTTATCAATCGGGACCAAGTCTATATTTTGTCGGAAGTCATGATTTTGTAACTTGCATTAAATTAGTAAGCGCATTGCATTCACTGGATAAAAAAATAATAATTAGACGCCTTATCTCGTAATTACGAGATCAGGATCTCGTAATCGGGATCAGGATCTCGTAATTATGAGAGAAGATCTCGTAATTACGAGAAAAGATAAAGAAAAAGGAAACGTCTGTCAGAGAAATCCTCTCTCTCAGTGGCAATGATGGCGCTATCGCAGTTAATCTGCTATTACCACCTTGCTTGAGACACTGGGAAATTCTTCTTGAAAATGCGTCATGGATACAAATTCATGAGTGAAGTGGTGGCCAATGTGGCAAGTTTCCTCTTCTCATAATTACGAGATCTTCTCTCATAATTACGAGATCCTGATCTCACAATTACGAGATCTATCCTCATAATTACGAGATAAGGCATTTTTTTTTTATCCAGTGAAAAAAAATAAAAAAATAAAATGAGGTAAAACAAAAAACAAAAACTGTTGCAAAAACTGGCTAAACAATGGCTCCCTTAGAGTTGTGATAGCTTTTTAAATAAGTGTTAAAACTAACTCGACACATATGCACTGATAGGGCTACACACATGTATGTTATAGAAGAAAGTGCTTTCAGCATGAAGTAATACTTAGTTATTTGAAAGTCGGTGGGGAGTTATTTTTCTTATTTGCGATCTACTTGAGAAAGTTGTGGTGTTTTCTTTATATGGTTGTGACAATGCAAGTCCACTTCCCGTGTTTACCAGAAACATGCTCATAACTTTCTTGGAAATAGGCATGAAAAATCATAAAAAACGACTTATGGATTCAAGAAAACTTGACTGCGACCAAAGCACCTAATTACCCTATTAGCCCTATTCAAGAGCGGAAAATGTGCTAGCCATTTATTTAATTGAAATGAAGGAATTCAGTACATTTTCATATAAGCACACAGATGTTGTGCCTCCTTTACACTTTGTAAGGTTCAAAGTACTTTATTTATTTAAATTGTATCCATAATAACCGTACTTCTCGATACATTTGACGTTTAAACTTATTCACCTGTTTTGTTATAATGAGTTTATTCCTGAGGTTCCTTAATGATTTAAATGTGAAATTATTTTTGTTAACTAATTTGACAGAAAGAAGAATTGAAATATGAGCATCCCAGCCTGGGATGTTGAAGTTGTATACATTTTCTTCAAATATAGCTTCTTTTATACTGATTTTGTGATGCTCAATCGTGCCCTCAATTATTATTTTGTGGTCTTAACAAACAGAACATGCAAAAATGTTGGTTTACATCTGCAGCTAATATTATTATTATTATTATTATTATATATACAAAATGATTCTGTTTTTTCCATGTTGTGTGGTACCATATTTATGTAAATGCTCTCCACGTGTCCTCAGGTGTTTTTCATATACATATCTTAATCTTCAATCTATCTCTTCTTCACTTGTATCTTTCTATTTGAAGGTTCATTCACTCAATTTGTGCCTGAAAGGATTTGCTATGGAGGAAAACTGAAATTACCGTTACGCTATACTCCACCCCTTTTCAATGGAGGGTTGTACCTCCATCCGATTCAAGGGTCCACGAAGGTACTGATGGAGAAGGGAAAGGTGAGCAGCTTTTGCCACTATCACTATAGTATCACTATGACATCCAAGATGTGGAATATCTTCAGTGCAATGGATGAACAGAATCTACTCTCCACACTGAGTAAATGCATGTGTGTTTGTGTCGTCCACTGATTCAGTCAAAGGACCCACGCCTCCAAGTTTCCACTGGCTCAGTTGAATTCATAGATTTGACGGAAAGAGATGAGGGAGGTTTGTCCATCTCACATTATGGCGAGGGACCTAATCCTATTATCCAGCTGATGATTAAGGGTGAGAATATCCCACTATTGTAAATTTAAAGGCTCTATTCCATCAGAAACCCTCTGTGGAAATTCTATTAGGTGTGTTCAACAAGTCTCACCTGTTTTTTTGTTGTTGTTTTCTTTTTTGCTGTTGTCCGGATGTGTCTTTTCAGATTGTGGTGACAAGGTAATGGAGTATTACGGGAACATATTCTCCCGTACTGTTCCAAGACAGGCTGAATTCCTGGAGTTCATTCCACTTCATTCTGTGAACCAGCCAATAGTCCTGTGGAATCGCACCAACAGTCAGATCAATAGGGGAGGCCGAGTGCAGATGAAGCGTAAATCCTGGGAGATTAATGGTGTCATTCCGGCAGACATGGGCCACTACAACTTCAGAGCAAAAGACCACACTTTGCTGTCACGGATACTGCTCGAAGTCAACGGTGATGCTAGGAACTTGATAGAAGCTGCATGTGACCTTTTAGACTGCTGCATATCTGATTAAATGTTCCTATTCTCTTCATCCCACAGCGCATCGTAGACACTATGATGTAAATGTGAACGAGCGCCTCCAAATTGACTATCTTTGGCCCGGCGACCCGTGGACTGTGACTTTTACAGGAATGGACAATGAACCCTTAACATTGTTTGCGCACGGATATGTGGATAGAGGTTATGATAGCCTAACAAGAAGGATCCGGGTTTTG
Source organism: Chelidonichthys spinosus (assembly GCA_029853015.1). Taxonomy (NCBI): domain Eukaryota; kingdom Metazoa; phylum Chordata; class Actinopteri; order Perciformes; family Triglidae; genus Chelidonichthys; species Chelidonichthys spinosus. The sequence goes on along the minus strand of CM056823.1, from coordinate 8,928,228 downwards.
CAACATGGCTTCCAGATTGATCCTGTGCAAATCTCTGATAATGGCACCTTTGAGTTCAGAGCCCGAGACGGCAACCTGGCCCAGATTGTGGAAGTGGAAGTAACCCACGGTGAGCAACAGCACATAAAACTAAATAAAAAGTGTGACAAACTGTTACTGTTGGTTCAAATTAATATAACCCACCTTTTCCTGTCTTCCGCTCCAACAGAATATGTTCCTACACTTGTTTACATCAGCATTGGTGTCGGGATTGTGTTTGCGGTGATCGTCTGCTGTTGCTGTGTGAGGAAGTGCTGTTGTAAAAAGTCCTCTAAAAGGAGCGACTCTGCTCCTCAGACTGCACCTCCTTTGTATCACCATGTAGGTTCTTCCTCAAATGCGAGACTAATTGTTTCTATTATACTTTGCCATTTTTGACTTCAATATCCTCCTTCCAATTGCAGCATATAGATCAACCTGCACACCCAAGTTTCCCTGCTACACCTGCTCAAGGTTACTCTCATGCTAACCGTTACTCAAGGGATTCACCCGTTCCTAGAGGACGTGCAACTATCCCGCTTGAGCCATTGGTAAGTGTTGTGTTTCCCTGATGATTTGTGGCAGACTGTAAACAGTAAAACCAGGAGGACGTTTTGTACGTAAAAGGTTGTACATTTGGGAGATTTGTTCCCCCGTCAATTAAACTGGTATCACATTAAGAAGGGAGCTGCTGATGGTCAGTTTGACCAGGATGAATGAGTACAGCAACTTCATATTTCAAATGGGCACCAGTCTATTGTTTTAAAACAGACAAAATCTGAACCCATTTTTAACACACATGTAGACGTTATACACATCTATAGATTAGAGTTTACAGTTCTGATATATCCAAGGATATAAATATCTCCATTATTATACCATTGTGAATAAATGTTCATGAATCTTTATAACAAAACAAAAACAAAACGTGAATCACTTTCTGTCAATTCTGTTAAAAGTTTTTCATTTTTAAAATAGTAATATTTACTTGCTTTTGGGTTAATCATCACGTAATTATGTTTTCTTTAATATCAAATCAAATATTAAATCCATGATTGTTATTTGTACATCCAGTGGTTCATTGCAAACAGGAACTGCTAATAGTTAATTCTGCATTCTTTTTCAACGCCAATTGCCCAAAATGTATTAAAAAATACAGGCTAAATAAACAGCTCAATATATCCATGTGAACCCCCTTCAGCCTGAGGTACACACACAAACATACAACATCCCTCTAAATGCCAAATGCATGTTATTTATATGCCCATTCTGTCTCCAGGTTGCACCTGTAGGAGGACAGGGAGTCGGTCCAGCTCTTTCAATCGGCTCTGATTGTCTCTCCTCAGACCCCCAGCCAAGGTTTGAGCTAAAAGGAATGCCTTCTGCTCCTCCCCTCAGTTCAGACTCAAGTTTTTCTAATGTTTATACCTCAGATAAACTCAACTTTATCTTAACTAATGAACACATCGGAAATTAAAGCAGAGCAGAGTTGAGTCTAGCCTAGCGTTGTGCTTCGTGACTAGCCAGGAAACAGCCATATGAAAAACTGAGTTCCTGCAAACCTGCTTGGATCGTGGTGATAGGGTCACAGGATGAGAACGATGTAGAAAGATATCATTCACACCATGTCTACACACGACGAGACTCATCGTAGGATATGAGCTTTATAGATCCAAACACAAATGTGGTGTGATCAGACGTTTGAAGCCAGTACTCCAGTAACTCTTCACAACACAGCTGTAGGGTGTAGGAGTAATACCAAGACATCAATTCATTTAGGAATAAAGCTCAAGCACTCTAGCTCCATTCTGTATTTAATGTAAATGGACAGCTCATAATTCATGTGCGTAATATGTTATGTTAATGTCGGTGCTCTAAACTCAGGTTATAGATGCATAATTATGCATGTACACTTTCATCTGCTGCCAATATCGAGGCGAGATATATTACAATGATGAGTGAGTCTGTAGTAGATTTTAGGAATTTAGGACTTCAACACTTGACATTACTTACATGTAATATTTTATACAGTTGTTACAGACCCATGTGCCTCTTCAGCCATACATATCAATGTGTCTTTTATCATTTTGAGAAATTATATGTGATATTTTTATTTGTGTTATGCTTTGTAAAGTTATAAGTCCCATAGAAACTGTTACGCTGTGTATCTTTAAGTGATTATTTGTAGGTTTTGTGTCTTGTGACTTTAAGAAACTGCTCCGATCATAAGGCCATGAAATGTAAAATAGAATTCTACTCCTGGTTTATAAGAGCTAAATAACCTGCCATAATGGACTGAATAAAATCCCAGGGGTTAGCTGCATTTCCAAGATGAATGTGATGTAGTTTAAAAAGTGAATGTGAATAACAATTTCTGCATCAGTGTACCATCACAACTCCAACATTTTGCATAACCATAGAAACGTGAATAAAAGCAATCACGTAAAAGTATTTTGATGCTCCATATTACAGTTGAAAAAACAATCTGTATTCTGCAAACAACACACGGATATTAAAAAGTTTGGAAGACTGCAGTTAAATTTACTTGAGTATCAAAAGTAAACATGTACTACTGTGTTCGGTGACTGTGATTGTTGCATATACTGCATAATTTATTTGTGGTTGAGAAATGAATGTTCTATGTAAATGTCTCACCTCAACTGGTTTAAGGTCCTGAAAATATTTTCACATTGGTGTGCAAAAAGTTCATGTGACTAGTTTCAGGTCTTTTCTACATATCTTGTGAGTTCCTATACTGTTGATCGATTGTGATTGAATTGCACTCACAGAATATTGATGTAGCACAATAAAATAACAATAAAACACACATTTTAATCCATAGCACGTGTCAAGCTCTAACTTCACTGGATCCAGCATTTCCCATAATGCAACAAGGCCCTCCCAACTAGGTAAATCAAATTCCGGTTTTCTGTTCAAATCTCAAACCCAGTCTGAGATAATCTGGGCGATACATCAGGGGTGTTGTCAGACCCCAGAATAGACTTCCATGTGTAAGATTGGAGGTATATCCCTTTAATAAATCATGAATAAGTATTTCCGTTTGTGTGATTTATGTTTGTTATGCACTAGAAAACGTAATTTCTAAACGCCCGCTAATACTTCAACTATATCTATTTTAGTCACTTTTTATGGCCCTTGAGGTTCTCCAGGATAATGTTAACTTTTTGTCACTCCAATGAATAGCCATCCTTTACACGCATGCCCACTGATCTCGGTGACCTGACACGTAACAGCCATGCTAGGACGGCTAGCACCAACAACAATCTCTTCCGACAGTCCTTAAACGCACCATGAGTGTATCCACAGGAACGTCCTGCGGGGCGTGGCCGGGCCCATACGACCTCTATCCGCGGCACTCAGTATGAACGGATATTGAAGAGAGGAATATGTACATCGTACAACTCCTTCTCAACACTGTGAATATATTAAAGTGTTTTGATAAACTGTATTCTAGTCGGCGACGGTTCACACTGGACTCGTGTTTTGTGTTTTGAAACCCGGCGGATGATGATAGTGTTGTTGTTGCTGGGCGCCTTTGTTTGCGTGGGTGAGTAAGTGTAAAGGAAATATATCAATCCTATCAAACGAGGCTGCTTTCAATACTATAATAAACTATAGCGATGAGTATTTAAGTCGTGAAGTAAATAGTATGTCTGGTATTCAGTCAGTGGTGGAAAGTGTCAAAATGCATATACTCTAGTACTGTAGGCGAGGCCTTCCGATTAAACTTAAAAACTCCACTATTATAAATGAAATATACTAAAAGTAATGTGCTAACAATTCATATATATTTTTTATATATTTATATGTAACGTGTCTTGAATATACAAGACCCGGAAATCATTACGTTTTGTTTATGTTGCACAGGATCATTATTTTTGCACTTAAATTTGGGGTTCATACTTTTAACACTTAATAGCTAACATATAACATTACCTTTTTACAAAAGCAGAACTAATTCAATTGAATTCAACCCTAATACAGTATTTTTGCATTGTGGCCTCTTTTACTTGTGTAAATGATATGCATACTACTACTCTGTAGTAGTGTAAACAATTACTTATAATAGTATGTGACTATACAGTATGCCCAGGTGTATCACTTACTCACAAAGGTTGCCAAATAAATTGACAATTTAATTTAGTCAAGCAAAATTAAATCATGCTAAAATGTTCAAATGATTAAAATAAATAATGCCAAGAAGATGTGTGGTACATTCATAATGTTTCTGTTGGACTTTCTCTCACTAGGCTGCTACACTGACACGCATAGTGAGCTGAAGTATGGGAACCAGTACTTCATCCGGCTGTACCGTCAGCCTGACTCCATCGAGTTCAGGCCCAGTTACAACTCAAACGTGACGATCATATGGAAAACCGGTGACCCTCGAACATCACTGGACAGAAAGTATAGAATGTCGGATATTATCTTTGCAATATTTGATTTAACTCAGAAAGACAGCGGTCGCTATATATTAAGAGACAAAGATCAGAGAAGATTGGACTCCTACAAAATTGATGTAAAAGGTGAAGATCCTTCTTATTTCTCAATGTATTTAATTTCCTGTCCTAGCATTTCTTTTTGTAAAGGCACTGTGGCATTGCACTCTTTTGGTTATTTGGCTATAAGTATTTAGGTGTAGTATTATCATATAAAAGTATTCAATATTCTACTGTCTACTGATAAGTTGCGGTTCAAGGTTGAGCTCTGTGCCAGACTAGGTACTTGCAGTTGGAATGTGTCAGTTGGACAGAACCAGACTATCTCTTTCCTCGTTTCCTGTGTTAATGCTAACGTAGCTTCATATTCACCCCTGAGGGTTGTTAAGGCAGATGGCCTTCCACCCACATCCTGATTCTGCTTGAGGTTTCTCCTCATTAAGTCGCCCAAATGCTTACTCATGGAAATATGTTGGGTCTTAAAGTATTATTATAAAGTATTATAGTAGTAATTTATGTAAGACTGGGTTTAAGAGCTGATTATATTAAATGTGTCGTGGTTTAACTTCTATTATTCTGTTAGAAAGTAAATAACCACATTTGAGAAAGTTGGATTATTCCTTTAAGCTGATCCGGTGGATTGTTTGATACACAAAAGATATCACTTTGTTATTCATTACACTCTCTGGTCTGTCTTCCAGGAGTTGCATTGACCTATGAACGGAAACCTGGTGAAAGCTTTCGGATCTCTTATGATCTGAAACCAAACTCCTGCAACATTTACTTCTTCCCAGAAAGCGGCCGTCCGAGTGTGTTGATTGTTGATCAAGGCAGGCTGTCGGAGGGCTTGGGAGATTTTCATTGCGTAGGGTTTGAGCTGACGAGGCCATGTGGGATTTCAAATAAGGTCCTCCAGATGACATGCAAAGGACGCTATGAGATCAAAGATCCGAATAACAACACCGCTTTGGCGATGTCACTGACTATGCAACGTAAGTAACCTGATTTTTTTAAATAAGTGTCTGATGACTGTCTTATTGAATAATTTAACTGTCTTCAAATAGCATTCTGACCTCAAGCATTTGTAGTTTTTATCCTTCGCAGAGTATAGCGGCTGTGGGCAGCTTGGATTCACCCTGTTAGTCCAAAAGCATCAGAAAGTCATTAGAAAACTCTCACGCAGCATGATCTGCTTCTTTTCATTTTTGGAAGATGAAAGCATATAGACAAAAACTTTGCATCATTAAAATCCTTTGTGAATGACATGGATTTAAAGGAACAGCTACACATTTTTTCTGCTGAGAGTTAAATGAAAATATTGATAACACCCTTGTCTCTATACAGTAAACATGAAAATACAGGAGATGCTTATCTTAGCACAGCAAACAACAACAATCTCACCTAACTCTCAGCAAGAAAACATAACCAATTAAGCTTTGAGTATTCCTTTAAGCGTATCACAGCTGCCATGCTATGTGAAAGAAAAAACTAGAAATTCTACGTTAAGAACTAAGACTATGTGGAAGGAGTGTTTGGTATGCTTATGCGTCCTATCTTCCAGGTATCCAAAAGACTTTTGAACGGAAACAAGGTGAAGGCTTCAGCTTCGCTTTTGATCTGGAATCAAGCTTCTGCAACATTTACTTCTTCCCAGAAAGCGACCATGAGCCCACGTCGGAGGTTACAATAGTTCATGAAGGCAGGCTGCAGGGGGGGTTGGATCAATATGATTGCAACGGGTTTGAGCTCGTTTGGCCATGTGGGATTTCAAACATGGACCTCCAAGTGTCATGCGAAGGACGCTATGAGATCAGAGATCTGAATGGCGACACGGCTGTAGAGGTGTCACTGGACGTGGAGCGTAAGTATGTTTTGAAATAAATGTCAGATGACTGTGTAATTAGATCATCACCTGGTCATAAAAACAATTTAATATTCTCTACATCCTGGTGTCTGTCTAGCTTTTATATGTCAAAGAAAGTATACATAAAACAAATCAGATAAAAGCCTCATATTTGAGAGGCTGGAATGGCAGCAAATAACATCAAAAATGTCATAAATTACACAATCATTGACTAATTGAGTCATCGTTTCAGCAACACCTTATGAGCCATCTACAATCAGTATTAGTGCTGGTGTGGCCTTCTCCTCACTTCTCTGCTACTGCCTGAAGTGCTGCTGCTGTCGGAAGAGTTCCTCCAAAGAGGACGGATCTGAGGCTGAGGCGGCTGGTGCTTTATCTGACGTGCAAAACCAAGAGGTGAGGCTACCGTGTGTCCAGTGTGTCCACTACTTCACTCCTCAAAGTCCTGCCATTGATATCATAATTACCCACTGTGTTTCTGTTTAATTCAAACTGCAGTGTGACAATGAGCCTGTTGGGTCAATGCCAGACCAAATCAGTCAGCCCTCTGGGACAGAGGTCTGTGTTGCATTTCATCTCTCTTGTTGCCTCAACACTTGAGTTTATGCTCCTGATTCTCCACAACTAATATGTTATGTATTGCTTCACTCTGCAGATACACTATCATCCTCCTGCGAATGCGCCGCCATCTTATTCTGAGGTAGAAAATACTCTCCAGTGTGTTCGTTGTGCTACTCTGTGTTTCTCCAATTTAAAGTGACATGTGTGTGTTTTGAGGCCAAAAACAAACATGTTGGGTACATTAACTTCCCCAAAACACTTTTGTGAGGAGAATTTTTCCTAAAAAAGTTTGAAACCTACATTATTTCCATGCACATTTACTAGCTCAGTGGAGCTGAGGCTGGCCCACAGCAGGGCAGACAGCTAGCAGCCAGCAACCTGGGATGGCACCCACCTGTCACCCAAAGCAGCACAGCCTCGATAATGCTTAACTTTAAATCTTAATATAATAATAAATAATGTTGTGCAGAAATAGATGAAATTTAGTTTTGCTTAATTTTCTCCTGCCTGGTCTGTATAATAACGATGAAACTACAGGAATCATTTAGCTTAGCTTTTTACACATATTGGAAACAGCAGGGAAAACTAGTCTGTCCAAATGAAGAAAAAAAACACCTGTCTACTGACTAGTTGCAGGTCAAGCTTGAGTTCTGTGCCAGACTAGGTACTTGCAGTTGGAATGTGTTAGTTGGACAGAGCCAGGCTATCTCTTTCCTCATTTCTGGTGTTCATGCTAATGTAGCTTCATATTCACAGGCTGCTGCTTTATCTGATATGCACAACCAAAAGGTGAGGCTACCGTACCTGTGTGTCCACTACTTTACTCCTCAAAATCCTGCTGTTGATATCTTATTTACCTACTGTGTTTCTGTTTAATTTGAACTGCAGTGTGACAATGAGCCAGTTAATATGTTATGTATGTATGTATATGTATTGCTTCACTCTGCAGATACACTATCATCCTCCTGTGATTGCGCCGCCATCTTATTCTGAGGTAGAAAATGCTTTTTTAAGATTTTCTAAGTAGCTCTCCAGTGTGTTCATTGTGCTACTGTACTCTGTGAGGACAGTTTTTCCTAAAAAGTTTAAAACACTACATTATTTCCACATTTACACGCTAGCAGTCTGTTCTTGTATTATGTAATGCGTATTATGTCAAACTTGCGCACGTGTACTTTGTGTAAAATGTTGAAGTGATTTTTCTTTTGCTTTTCAATTGTTCCCCATCGGCCATTTTTGGGAAACACCAGAAACAATGCCCTGTTCTTGAAAAGCGCTGTAAGGGAGGGCGTTTCCTTCCTAAAGCAGCACCACAAGCCCACATAGCAAACACTCACACAACGAGGGGTCATTAGTGTCATCATCACCCGCCACACATCACATAGTGGATCACACTGAGCCGATAGAGGTGTACAATATACAATAGGTGAGCCTGTTTATCAGTATATTTTGTTTGTCAATTATAGAAATTGTAATAATAATGATACATTGTTTAATGCTAATGTATCAAAAATATCTGTGTTGATTTGAATATTTTCACCTATGTTGCACCTGTTGAACAACAGAAACCAACATCTGTATTTTGGATTTAATTCATCAACATGAGCCTGCTTAGTCTGATACACTGTGACATGACTGTCTTTTTCTCTCCAGGTTGTACTTCCAGCAGAGCAGGCAGACGCTCCACCTGCTCTCCAGGTTGTATTTCCAGCAGAGCAGGCAGACGCTCCACCTGTCCCTGTCCTCTCCGACCCTGAGCCACAATTTGACTTGGGGATGACCTTTCCCTCTGCCCTCCCTCTCAGTTCAGCCTCTACTAACAGTGATGTTTACAACTCTGACAAATTCAACTTCCTCTGAGCACCTTGACTTTGAAAGGTCCACTGAAATGGGTAAACTTTTTTTTTTAACTCAATTACTATTGTGACATTAAAGGAAAAGCCTGTAGTATAGTAGTTATTGCTAAAAAAACATTGAATAGAAAACTGTATACTACTTAATTGTTGAGATGGATCATTAAATTATTTTCCTCAATTTTTATGTGCAGGATTTGTCCTCTGATTAAAATTACACCAGGGAACATCGACCAACCGATCGGCCAAAACGTGTCAGCCCTACACATTTCATGTATGTACCTGTATGACATGTGTGACAATGGGTTTCAGTTTTAAAATATTTACTACTGTATGAGAGAAAGCGCAGGCCAGGGTGAACTTGATGTCATTGAAAGCAACCAACTGAACGCACACCCCTATGCAGTGCTGCCTCTATTCCTGTAAGTCACAGCCTGCAAAACAGCTACAGCTCTGCCCCAAGTGCAAGATGTTTGACGGTGGAATGTCGGCTAACTTCCTGTTGAGGAGTGTGGACTGAACAGCCACACTGGTTAAAAGCAAGGGTACTGGTTTGCCAACCCTATAAAGCCAAGTGGGCTATGGATTCTAAATGGGAAAGGGATGCTAGATGCAAACGTTGTAAAAAGTTAGCTAACCAATAAAAGTATTTCCCAAAATGTTTAAAGGAATGATTCAACACCATGTTTGCATCTGAGTCAGTCTCATTTATTTAACTTTTACAGAGCTGAGCATGAGACTGTATACCAAAGGATCACAAGTTACAAACCCAGTGCAAAGGAACGTTTGGAAAGTTTAGAGTGCCTGTATTACTTAAATAATTTCCTCTCATGTCTCAAACGTAACAAGCTCATTAGAGTGTGATAGTAGCCTACTGGGTGATTTGCTTCCTCATTCCTGCAGTTATTTCAGGGACACATATTTCAGGGACACAATATATTGCCGACCAGCTTGACTGTTTATATTTTTCAGGACTCAAACAGAGTATCCTTATATTTGCAGAGTTCTTTGCATTTAAAAGTCCTAATTGTAACTGTGTTACTTGTACATTTGTCAGCTTATGTATGTATGAACAAGTAAGCATATTGTGTTTGTATCATTGTGTAGTGCATTAAATGTAATAACACCCACATTTGAATACGCATTTTTTCCCACTCTTCTGTCATTCTTTACTTGTAGTTCTGTGACAGTACTTCATTGCCACTGCAAGCACCACCCCCACCCAGCCACATACCCAAATGCTCATCCAAGCATATAAATTCCTTCCCACCACACGAACTGGTTCACCGAGGAAACTCAAGTGAGCAGAAATCCGAACACCAGGACAGAGCCTTTTGTGTGTTGTCGAGGAGTCATAAATCGGTTTGTGTACAAGACAATAATCAATTCTTTGTAGACAGATTTACTCTGGGTGATCCTGAAAATCTCTTTTAGTTTCCCACATACTATACTATACTACTAGATATTATATCAAGATATCTTAAAACATATGCTGTAACATGCATTAAAATATCTTGATGAATAGAAACAAAATATGAACTAAAACTAAACTATAATCCCGTTTAGAAGTTGGTATTGAAATGAACAGCTGAGAGTTGAATTACGTCTCAGTAATAACAAAACATATACAGTAATAAACTAAACGTTATTTAAAAGTATCAAATACAATAGAAAAAAAACAGCTTGAGCCCCTCTGAGTGGAAACCTCTATGAATGATCCTGTAAATGAAGGAGTTTGAGAGAGTTCCATGCTTTGTCCTTGTGTGTGAACTGGGTGGTTTACTAGGATGACCGTTTCTACCCATGTAGAGTGTGAACGTGTTCTTATCTGATGTCACAATGAATTCATCAAGCTAGTCAGGCGTCTTCTGTTGGCAGATCCTGCTGTAGACCAGACCACTTCCATGGTCGTCCACTGGGCTGGACGCGCCATCAAACGATCTTCCAGGTTATATTTAGTAGCAATAATAATAGTTATAAGTTATCCCGTTCTATGTCTGTTTCTAACATGAGCAGTCATCAACTTATTTTCTTCAATCACAATAGCCTATAATATGTATAGAGTATATTAAATGTACAATAATATTTTAAAGCAATACATGATCATTGAACGCTTTCCTGCATTATATTCAATTATATTTTGTGCTTTCATTTACATAAATAAAAACATTTCTGTCATAAATAGGTCCATAGAAATTCAACAGAATGCAGTTAATTGTTTGACAATTAGCTATAGCTGGCAATGAGCTATCCTTCCAACACAATTGCATTATTACAAGGATATAGTACAGCCTAAAGTAATTTAATTATGTTTTGTAGGAAAAGTAGATGAACTTGAACATTCAGTACAGTGTTTCGTTCTCTCATCACAGTGGCTAACAACAAACAAGCCTCTACTTACAAGAGCTAACAACAAACTCGCTTCTACTTACAATAGCTAACAACAAACTATCCTCTACTTACAAGAGCTAACAACAAACTAGCTTCTACTTACAAGAGCTAACAACAAACCAACCTCTACTTACAATAGCTTACAACAAACTATCCTCTACTTACAAGAGCTAACAACAAACTAGCATCTACTTACAAGAGCTAACAAGAAACTAGCTTCTACTTACAAGAGCTAACAACAAACTAGCCACTTCCTTCAAGAGCTAACAACAAACTAGCCTCTACTTACAATAGCTAACAACAAACTAGCATCTACTTACAAGAGCTAACAAGAAACTAGCTTCTACTTACAAGAGCTAACAACAAACTAGCCTCTACTTACAATAGCTAACAACAAACTAGCATCTACTTACAAGAGCTAACAACAAACTAGCTTCTACTTACAAGAGCTAACAACAAACTAGCTTCTCCTCCTCACAATGGCTAACAACAAACTAGCCTCTCCTCCTCACAATGGCTAACAACAAACTAGCAAAGAAACATGTCCTTCACTCACTTAAACACTGATGTCTCCCTCATGTTCACATCTGAGATTCTATTGAGTGGCAGTCCGTAACAATTTCATCTATGTAATTGTCTTTTAAGTTACTATCTATCAAAGATCGAGTTTTAACAATGGTGATTGATCATATGATGCACTAATGGAAGTGCTTGTACTTGCTGCTTAGCCAAGAAATAAGATATCCGAGTCTATGGCGACATTCCCGCGCAAAATTAAAAATTACTGACGTCAGTCAGCAGGGGTTGGTCTGTCCCCCGATCGTCGCACAATGCACGCCGGCTAGTTTTGTGTCCGACTTGATCCCGACTTGCTCTGACGTCATGGACACATGGACAACGATAGTCGCACGAGGTCAAGGCGGCCGCAGTTTTCAGAGCCAGGCGCCGCAGTTGCTCTCAACCGACTGCAAGAACCGGGGCATGATGGGAAACGCCTGGCTCTCGCCTCATCTAAGAGCTAATTGGCTCTTAGTTTTAATTATGTGTTGCGCAATTAAAGTTAAATCTGTTAACAAACATATTTCATGTGGATGATCATATTAATAATAATCACCCAGATACACATTTAATACAGTATAACTGTCAAACTTTACTTACTTACTTACAATTTTTTATACTTACATTACTTATTTTTAGTGGCATTATTTTATACTGTATATTTTTATACTTATTTGACTCTTTCTTTCTTCTCTTTTTCTTATAAAGCAACTGCAGCTGTACAATTTCCCGAGGGGTAACTAAAGTATTCTGATTCTGATTTCCACAGATATTTATGAACAAATAACAGGATGTAACTTTTTCTCTTCCTGTAAAATCTTCGAAGGCCAATGGAAACTGTCCGACAGTTGAGTGCAGCCTTTAGGCTCCGCCTCCTGCTGCTTTGAGACGTAATAGACTGTCTGTAGTTGACACTAACTGCAGTTGTTTGATTTTTGTGATTTCACTAGAAGAAGTGACAGAAATAGAGCATAAATCAAAATGCTCCATTTACACAAGCATCTTCAATGTGATCTTCTCATATATTTTTTTACTTTAAGTTTATCATCAAATTATCATTTGTACATGCATGTCGGTCTAGAATAAGCTTACCATCGCTTTGTGATGATGCAGGGAGCTGGTGACACAGTGAGTTAGTTTGACTGTGGATTCATATCTGGCCCACTTGGCACCCCGCCACAGCAAAGTATAGGAGGAAAGTGAGTTTTACTGCTGTGGGGCGAGCTAGCAGGAATGATGATTATGGCATTGAGGTCAGGTTTTTCTACTCGGCTGGAGACGCAGTGGGGTGAAGGCTTGGTGTGAGTGAAAAAGCTTCCAGCTGACTGAGAAGCAGGAAAACCCATCACACACAAGAGGCTGTATAAACTGGTCACAGGTCAGCCAGTCATCGGTTGTGGTCAGTTAAAATTGATACATCCAAAGATGATTCCTTGATGGTGGATCGTTCCAGTTTGTTGATAAAGTTAACCTTAAATACCTTGGGCTAAAGTAAATTATCTCAACTATTGGATGCTATGTCATGACATTTGGTACAGATAAATAAAAATCAGTTCTATTTACTCCCCCGACATTTTATCAAACTCCTGACCTGCAAAACTGAAGATATCAGCCTCGGCTGTACTTTGTGTTTACAGCTATTTAGTGAATGTGAGGACTCTGGCACACAGTTAAAATTAGATGGTTAACAAAATAGTAAATATTACCATGACATTGTGAGGATGTTTTTACATGCTGATACTAGCATGGCTGTCATGTTTGAAGTAAAGAATTAAATGATGTGATTAAGCAAATGTGGAAGAGACATGACAGAAAGGGGTCAGTGTACTATCTGACTTGCGTGATTATCTAATCCTTTGCGCACACTGGTCTTGCTATCGCAGCCTTGTACTACCTTTGTGTGACTGTGATGAGTTATTACAGTAACAAATATTCCTCATAGTTTCTTTATTTTGTCATTTTCTCAAGGCAAACAAACAACATTTCAGATTAAAAATCCCAGAGATTACTTTATTTCCCATGATAGTTTGACACACAGAAACCATCAAAGATACGGTTTTCTTAACTAACATTACCATCAACTTTGTCCATATTTACTCCTTCCCCTCCACCCTCTCCGTTCACTATTCCCCTTTCCTCTTCTCTACTGCCTTAACCCGACCCTCCAGGGAGCTCAGTCTGTGATCCACTGTACAAGTCTTTTCAGAGCAGGAACTGAGCAGATTCAACAGGGAGCATCCCAGCACCAGGCCGCCCAGTCGAACCGCTGTGATGTCTGCAGTAGCATTCTTGTCGGTCACGATCAGTCCAAAGAGCCAGAGCGCCAGGACGGTTTTGACCACCCAGAACACCCGCCGCATGACGCCAATCAGCAGACGGAGAAGGATGGTCAGCACCCAGTAGCCAATGAGGGCCACCAGACCCCACTGGGCAATGGCGGCCACGCCCTCCGGAGTGAAGCGGGGCAAAGTCAGTGTGGCTGTGGAGGGAGGAAATCCAGTTTAGGCATTCAGTCACCAGGAAAAAGGCTTGAAAACACCTGTGTGTTACTATGGAAGCAACTGAAGTAAACATTCCCATTTAAAAGGGAGCGGCAGACAAATTGCCTGAGGGAGAGGCAAGATGGCTTGTTTTCATATCAAACGCTCATTGCCACAGATCCTCTCTTGTTCTAGCAGACAATTTGCAGCAAGCTGAGGGAAAAAGTGGCGCAAAGCACACACACACACACACACACACACACACACACACACACGTAAACATGGGCCATCCTGGTACCCACCATCGAATCCTGTGACCCTGAGGATCTCCGTGACGTAAACGGCGATGACGTTGAGGCCACTGGCAGCTCCTTCAGCCAGGAAGCGGATCACCATCTCAAAAAACTGTGGCGGTGTGGAAGGAGGGTGGGGACATGTCTTTACTTTGTCATTATACAAGGCGACAATGGAAAAAGGCAGCATTCTGTCATAATCACCATGCAGAGTCAGAAAGCCTCGATGCATTCTCACAGCTTCAATGCATGGGTGGATAAAGTTACATTATTATCATACACACACACACACCAGCAAGACTGATCCTCACAGCAGCTGTTTGCACAAACTTGATTATTACATTAATAGAGAACTTGGTTAGGCTAAGAGTTGCTCAGATGCATCTTAAGATAGAAGAAGTGCTGTATTGTTGACTTGGACAAACAGCTGTACATGTGAGTGACAGCTGGACAGTGACCCTCTCTATTCCTGTACAGTCTCTGCTGCTCACCAACCCCCAAATTACACACACACACACATACAGTGTAGTCTCATCAGGCAAGGTCAAGGGTAGTCCAGTAAGTTGGGCAAGTATCTTATCTGCACCTGTTGCACTACACGCTGGCACACATGTGAGAACTGTCCAGTCTGTCATGACTCAGGCATTTGTCACTCCATGTTAGTTGGTATAGTTCCACATCCCAACCGATGACGTTATAGTAAGGGGTGATGGAAGTGTGCCCACCTTTAATGCTTAAGGCAGACTAGTGTAGCCACAGATCTGTTCTTTTCTCTTTTTTTAGAAGGTGTGATGCAGCCCATAAGGTCAATATTTTTTTTTTGTTAGCTTTTATTTTAAACAAATGCTAAATTGGATGGCGTCTTTTTGTGGGCTTCCAAACAGACAATACTATTTTACTTCATGCAATCAACTATGAATGATTCACTTTTCAAGACATCCAAAATAATCTTACAGGTGTTTCAAAATACAAAGTGAAGGCAAAAGTTAGACAAAAGATCTGTATGTTGTACAGACAACTTTGCCCGGCATTACATTTACACACTCTTATCCAAATCGACTTACAATAAGTACATTTGTCAAAAGAAACCACAACATATTGCCGATAAAATAAGAGTGAAAAGATAAAAACAAGTGTTAGTGTTAGAGTAGTAGCTGTTCAGCAAGGATACCTTAAGTACAACAGAGCTTTGATCAAAGTTCTATAAGAACATAGAAGTGCATTTTTTTTTGTTTGCTTGACGTTGATTGCTGCTGCCCTGTTACTTTACTTTCAGAAGAAAGTGCAACTCTTTTGCCTAACTTTCACCACAAGGATTCAGCTTTAAAAAGAACTAAATTATATTTTTTCCGACTTTTAAACTGGCTTCTCTCACCGGAAACAGAATGTAAAACCAAATTGACATGGAACAACAGGGTTCTATTTCAGTTTCGGTCTCATTAAAAATCTATTTCTTATCCTAGGATCATGTACACACCCTACACTGAGTAACAAACTATTTACCTACTTATCAGTGTGCTGGCTCTTACCACTACAAGCCATATCCTGGCCTTTCATGCAAGTACCACTGTGTAGAAGGACATACACACACACACACAAAGCCACATCTTCACTACAGTCATGCTCCTACTCTGCACTAACTATAAAGGAGATATGAGCTAAGGAGCCACATGAGAAGACTGTTTAAGGGACCATGCCAGACTAGATGGGAGACACCCAAGGGGTTTCCTTACCATGGCAACCGCAAAGACGTTCTCCTGACCAAGCAATGACTCAAGAAACAACATTGCACTCTGGAGATAAGGTAGCCACAGCCGGGTGGAAGCAGGGAGGCAGAAAAGAGTGTGTGTGCACGGGTGAAGGGGGTTTGTAGGATATAAGATGACGTGAAAGGAGGGCAGAGAAGATGAGGGGATCAGGGGAGAGATTAACAAGTTGAGGGGCATTGGGGAGAGGAATGTGTGTGAAGGGTGAGGAAAGGGTTTGGAGAGAGAGATGGCAGTTGGAGTTGAAGATTAGTGATCAGGTTTGAACAGTAATTAAGTGACATAGCAAATAGTGAAGTTAAGAGCAGACATCCAGTAAACTGGGATATTAATGAAGAGTTAAAGGGTGTAAAGGCCAGTTGAAACAATAGTGCTGTCAAACAGTGGTGCACCGCCTCTCTGTACCTCAGCAGCTGACCGAATCACACCGCTTCCCACCACCGACTCCGCGTAACGCTGGATCTCCTGGCAGGTTCCCCTGATCAGAGTGTTCAGAGTGACCGTCGGCGGGCTCTCCTCGGACGGCTTGAGTTGCTCAGCTTCATCTCTAGCCCAGGCTAGCGCCAACGCCAGCGCCAACAGATAAGCGGTGAGGAAAAACCGAGCCGTGGCACATCCACCGCGCCCACGGCCAGACGCACAAAAAGTCATAGTCAGGGATCTGAGAATAGGAAGGGATACAAAAATAAAAAAAATGCTAAAATGTAAGTGCACGGGAAGGGTTGAGCAGCCCACGTTCAGTGCCTTAAACCAAAGACTTAAAAATGGCTTCTTTGGAGAGCAGTCATCGGATACAAAGCGTTAAAAAAAAAAAAAACACGCTACAGGAAAACGTGTTGAGAAGCGCGCTTCTAAAATGTCACACCAACTGTGTCCAAAATGCAAATAAGCCAAAACGTGTGAGTAAGAAAAAAAAAGAAGAGGGAAATAAAAGATCAAAAGCCGCAATGGTTCAAAAATGATCTGCGAATTTAATTATAAACTTTGGCAACGCTGCGAATATCCAATTTAGGAAAGCTCCGCTCCGTCGAGGACAGTCCAGCATTAACAGCGGCTATATTTGGCAAGAAACTGTTAAAGGCTTTACATCCAGCGGGGATCGAGATATTTAAGTCAGGCGAGATGAGCAGGAGAATGTGAATTTAGAAAGATTCTTCCTAAAGTTTTCTTTTTTCTTTGCCCGTAAAAGAAAACAGCGGAAACGCGGTGACGTCGATTACCACGAGTCTCCTAAAGCTCCTTATTTCAGCTCTGAGCTGCGCTTTTGGTGCTCCTTTGTCTCGCATCAAACGCTCTGTCGCGACGGATTATGTTGCTCAACCTTTAAAAAACGCAACTCCCTCGTCGCCGTCTCCGCATGGCGCTCCCTTCCTTCCAGCGTTTCTAACGAGTTTCCCCAGCAGCCTGACGCAAACGGCTATACGGGCTTCAGCGAGGAGGGAGAGGAGGGACGGGGAGGAAGGCGCTCTGCACACGGATAAACAGAGATTTGCACGCTGGGAGTTGTGGTTTAATACGGCAGGTCAAATGTTAAAGAATGAGTCACAGGGGGGGTTTGATTAACAGTCGGAAGCACACGCCGACAATTCAGATGTCACTTTAATTAACAGAACAGCTATTACACAGAATCAAGTCGGATTGGAGAGATTTCAGGACATTTTGGAGCAAGAACACTTACAAATAATAAAAAAAGGAAACAATGACACAGTATGTACACACACACACACACACCACACACACACACACCGCCATTATACAAACACCCACTGCACTCCGTTTTCTCACTGTAATAATATTTATCTTTGTATATTGTGCGATTGACTGTTCTCAAATGCCTGCCACACACACACACACACACACACACACACACACACACACACACACACACACACACACACACACACACACACACACACACACACACACACACACACACACACACACACACACACACACACACACACCAGTATCTGAAAACATAAAAAGTGGTGGATACTGGATGGGTGAAGCTGATTTCAGTCATTGTAAAAAAAAAAACAAAAAACAAAAGCAAATATTAAAGCGCTCAGTTCACAGCACACGCTCCGAAGCTGGGATCATCCGGAGACCTCACACCGACGGTAACCTGTACACACAGGGGGGCAGACAGGCTACGTGTTCCGTGGACAGACGTGAGCGCAGGGGTGAGACTCGCTCCCGGCACCTTTTTGTACAACTGCTTATCTTGTTGACCGTTTTCCTTGCAAGTACCCACGTGGGAAACGCTGCTTCAGCCGATGTATATGCGGTGGAAGTCGTTTGCTCCGAAGGCGGCATTGCACTTGGGGCACTTTCTCTGGCGTGTGTCGTAGCGCGTCTTAACGCACTCGAAGCAGAAGACATGGAAGCACTTTGTCAGCACCGCATCCTTCACCCGGGAGTTGCAGCACGGACATGTTAAACGTGCCTGGGGGAGGGTGGGAGAGAGAGAGAGAGAGGGGGAGGGAATGAACTGAGATGTCTCTTTTGTCCTGAGCTGAGTGGGGTTTTTTTTTAATGTGTGGACACAAGTACTTTGAAGCTCAACTGCCCTTCAGCGGGAACACTGATTTCAGGAACACATCACATGATATAAGGGCTGATTATAACTCCCTTGTGGCCATGACTAAGTCTCAAAACCACAGAGAGTACAGAGAACCGTTGACCCACAAATCTTGTAGCATGGTCGTAGTATGCACTACAGCATGATCCAGTCAATCGGTTTAAGCTCTAGAAATCTAAATGGACACCGACTACACAAACAGCCATTTGCAATCAGTTTTTAAGATTACAACAAAGAAGTAGAGGACAAAACAAATATTAATGGTTTTGTTAATTTAGTGACACCTGACTTTGAAAGGAATAAACTATACCAAAGGCGTAAACACTCCCCAGTTTGACTGATCCATTCAAAACTTGGATGTGCCCTGAACCCCTGATCAGCATCCACGATGCTTCAGTAAGTCATTCTGAACTCTCCTGAAGAGGAAGTGAAAACAGGAAGGTTTTTTTCCACGTTTTATGTCACAGAAACCTACCTTATAGTCATTGATTTCCTCATTTAGGATATCATCTCCATTGCTAATTTTCTCAGCTGGTTTCTTAGCCTTCTCAATCTTTCCCCTTAGTTTGGAGATGTCCTCCTGAAACACAGTCAGAGTAAACAGTTGTGAATAAAAGGAGTCTGTTTTGACAACAGACGTCATGAATGCATTACTCTTTAGTAGTCAATATCGGAAAATCAGATGGTGGAGCCCCCCTTCATCATGTGAACATAAAAAAAGCTCTAACAACAGTAAGCCTTCCAGTGGAAATGTTTTTGATGTGGAACTTTTCCACCATTTCAGTAGAGGACAACCAAACGGGCAATAATCATTAGCCTTCATACAGCGAGGAGGAAACAAAGAGTTTCTTTCTATCCTCAAATCTAATTTGTCATTACAAAACATGCTAGTAATTTTAGAAAGAGTCATCACATTAATATTATGAAAGTCAACAGAATAATTTGTTCTTCCTTTGGTTACTAGAATTTGCAATGTCATATGTTTACTGTGAATAATGGCTGTGGAAAAAAATGTTTAAAAATATTTCACCTCCAAATATGTTTTCAACAAATGGGTCTTTTAAATACATGCACTTATTGATATTTTATAGCTTGAGTTTATTTGTGGAAGTACCTGTGCTCGTCGAGCATTAAAGGACTCTTTCTCCCTGGAGATGCTGTTCTCTATGACTTCCTCTCTGACCAGGTTGAGCCTCTGCTGAACCTGCTCCAGCTGAGTTCTCACCTCCTCCGACAGCAACGCAGAATCCTGAGCCTGGAGGGTGACAGAGATATTGTTGTTATTTTGCCACAACGGCAATGTTATTTCTTCTCATAATGACTGAATGTGTGTTCAGGGACAACAGTGCATATTAATTACATTACAGTTAAATTTCTCTACCAGAAATTTCCCCTTTTTCATTTGAGTCTACAGCTGGGGCTCATCATTACCGAATGATGCGTTACCTTGCGTTTGTTCATGTCCAAAGCTTGTGTTCGAAGTGCCAACTCCCTCTCAGCAGTGCTGATGGTGCCCTGCAGGAGACGCTCCTTTTCCTCAAGCTTCCTCACCACCTGCAGCTGGGCATCGACCTGACGAATGGGCACGATCCCAAAAAATGAGGATGGTGAAGGAAGATTAAAAAAAAGACAAAATGTGAACTTTTGAGGAAATTGCAACAAATGTGAAATTCAGCAAACAAATAGAAGCAATCACACAAAAAGTAATAGTGAAGAGCAAAATATGTACATGACAAGCCATTTTATTGAAAAAAAAAAAAAAAAAAATGCTTTGTTGAATATAATCTGTAGTGGTCACTGTGATCACTGCAATTTAATTGCATCATACAACCCACATGTATAAAGCCTTATTCTTGCAGACTGCACCGTACACTACAACTTATGGTTTCCTGGTGGCTCACCTGAGTTTTTAAAGTGAGCAGTTGGTCGGCCAGCTCCTCCTTCTCTTCTTTTAGCAGCTTGTGGATCTGGTTGGACTTGATCCGCTCGCTCATCAGCTTGAAGTTGGCATCGTCTTTCTCTCTGAGCTGCTGCATCAGACGGATGTTTTGTTCCTGCATGTCCTCAAAGGCCTGGCCCGTCACGTCCATCTCGCTCAGCAGCGCGTCTTCCTCCTGCAGAGGGAGCCGAGGAGGCAATAGACTGTTAGCGAGTTGAAGGAGGTTCTGTTTGTGCATAAAAAAAAAGGAGCAGCTCACACACCTGTTTTGCTATAGAGAGCTTCTTGTTTAGGATATCGATCTGTTCCTCCACAGAGCGGATCTTCCTCAGAGCCTCTTCGTCTGCCATTTTCTTGCCCTCCCTCCTCTCTCTCTCCTCCAGCTCCCTCAGTCTCTGCCGCAGCTCCTCTCCCTGCAATCAGCACTCTTATTATGGGACTTCCGCATTACAGCAACTTTAACAATTACTTTCAAAGCACAAATATCCATAAATCATGTTGGAAACTAATGAATGCAACCAGGAAGGAATTGTAAGTCTTTGACATCTGGACACAAACTTCTACAGGATGCAGTGTTTATCACCTCTGACTTGGACTTCTTCTCTGCAGCCATGAGCTGGACTTTGTCCCTCTGCTCCTTTGGTGCTGAGCGGTACATGTCCAGCAGCAGCTTCATCTCCCTCTGGGATTCCTGGGCTTTCCTGCAGTTATGGTGACAGTCTTTAACGTGTATTGTTTACCCGCCATACGTTGAGTTTCAACTATCCTTTTCTTCAACTCTGCTGCATTAAGTATAGTATGATTTCTTTAAGACATATCAACATGGCACACATTATGTCTGTAAACAGGCAGAGCAACTATATTATGTTTAAGTCAAGTCTCTAGTGTAGTCTATTTGGTAATTCAAAAATCCCCATCAGCTAAAATAAAAAACAATGTGCTACGTACTTGAGTTCTGCTCGGACGATCTTTAGCTGCTCCATCTCCTTCCTCTTTGACCCTCCGACCATAGACAGACGCTCCCCGGCTGACTCCTCGGGCTGGCTGCTACTCCCTGGTTTCTCCTTTTCTTCCTTTATCACACTGCTGCTCCCACCGCCGCGGGTCGGCCTCTCTCTCTCCTTTTCCTTCTCTTTCTCTCGTTCTTTTTCCTCCTTCTTTATCGTGTCCTTTTCTTTCTTTTCTTCCTTCTCTTTCTTTTCCTCTTTCTCCTCCTCTTTTACTGTTGCATCAGGTTCGACTCCAGGCTCCGTTTTCACCGAGGCTCCTTTAGTAATAATAGCAAATAAAACAGTAAGTAAAGGACAAACTGTCAACCAGTCAGTCCTAATATGTATCATAATAACACTAGAAAGTCAGTTAAAAACATTTAATTTTGATTTCATATATTTATATTTGTAGTCGGTCAAGTAGATATTCGTACCAGTGCTGCTGGGTGTGGAGGAGCCGTTGTCAGGCTCTGTCTTGACCACAGGTTCCCCAGAGATGGCTGGTGTCAAAGGAGAGGTTGTCTCATCCTTCACATCCATCTCTGTACTTGACTGGGACTGGAGGACGGAGTTGCCCTTTGAGGCGCGGACCTAAAGAGGCAACACGTCAATGTGTTTTAAGTGTGATGTGCTGTTGTGTTTTATCATTCCTTACACATCAGTTGTACTATGAAAATGGCCCGTGGCAATTTAATATCCGTTGCTGCTGAGAGGTGAGTTTCTCTTTGTGACCCACCTGGTTGAGCTCAGTTTGTGTCTCTCTCAGTCTGACCTTGTATTTCACCACCTCTCCCTTCATCTGCTGGTTGTGGGTTTGCAGCGTGCTGATCAGGTGACGCATCTCCCTGTTGATAGGACCTGAGACAAAGAGGCAGGCAGAGTGAAGCAGTGAAAAAAAAGAAAATGTAGGGTGGGAAAAGGGAGTATACTGATTAGGAATGTGAACCTAGTTAGTTGTTTGTGATCAGCTCATGTGAATGTTAGTTCTACAACATTTTCAGCTGATCACCATGTAACACAATTCTGTTAGTTACCTGCTTGCTCGTTGGCGGCGAGAGTCTGTTCAAATTCGATGCGCAACATCTCGTACTCCTTCCTGACCTGAGCCAGTGTGTCTTCCAGCTGAAACACTTCTGTACGAACCTTCCTCTGCAGAGCCACCTCATCATTCTGCACACAAACGGCAAGAGAGTAAGAAAAGGCTGCACGGTCCAGACACCGACCGAACCACAAACACACACACACGTACCTCCATGTGCTCCAGCTGTCGAAGCCTGGCTGTCCTGGTAGTGTTGAGGCGTGCGCGAGTCTCATCTAATTGAGCCTTGAGGATCAGAGATTCGTTGTAGAGCACAGAAAACTGTGACTGCAGGCAGCGATACTCCGAAGTGTCTTTTACCATGCCTGCTGCTCGATTCAGCAGCTCCACCTGAGAGAAAGAGAGGCAGAGGAAGTAGGCAAAGAGAAACAAAATATGTACTTACTAAATAACTAGCTTTCTAGAAGCATATGCTTCACTCAGGAGTAGTATTTAAGGATCATTTTCAACCAATGTCCTCTTTTTTACTCTTCATAGCTGTAAATTAAAGTTATATGTGCGCCACCATAATTCATAGAATACTCTGATCCATAAATTGGCCAGTTTCAAATGAAACTCAAAAGAACGGCGTGCGAGGAACACAAGTCCACCTTCATGCTGTTGTTCTCCTGGTGGACACTCTGTAGGTCCTGCTGGAGCTTCTGCAGCTCAACGAAGCGGTTGTCTGCCAGCTCTGTGTTCTCCTCCATATCACTGTTCATTTCTTCAAACTTGACATAAGAAGAAGAGGGAGAAATGTCAACAAGTACAAAAAGTAACGGTGTGGAAGGTAAAAACACAAACGGCACACCTGTTATCAAAATAGTGAAATAAAAATTCATACCTTTCGCTTGTTAATAGTGATGGTCCCACATACGCTGCTGGCCTCCCCACACACCTTATAGCCTTTGCTGTTCACCTGGGATGTGTTTCAGGGAGTGTTACAAGATATCTCAGCATAGCGTAAACATCTGCACAACAACGTCATGGAAGAATTCTGAGAAGCACAGACTTTAGAGAGAAAGCTTCCTCACCCTCTCCAGTATCTCAATCAGGTGCGCATTCAGTCTGTTCTCTCGGCGGCGGATCTTCTCCATGTCCCACTGGAGCTCCTCGATCAGAACCTGCAGCTCGCTGATACGCTGGTCCGCTTTGTTAGCTGCACGACCCAGGGGCCGGGACTGGACAAGACGGGAATACAGAGAGTTAACACCACCCGCACAGGAGCTCATAAAACCATAATCCTTAGACATACATAATACTATGTTATTACTCTGCAGCTGCTACTGCTGCTAGAAATGTTTAAGATTTTCATTTTACACACCTTTCTCTAACTGTCAATGTTGGCTAAACCTGATGAGGAACATACTGCCACAGTGAAAAGAGTAGGATGTATGATTTGTACCTCACTCGTCATGTGACTGTGCTTCTGCTTAAGGTCCTCAGTCAGCTGTAGGAGCCGCTTATTTTCGGTTACCAGGAGGGAATTCAGTTTGGAAGCTGCTTGCCATTGACTACCCTCTGGAAAGAACAGAAACAATATCACATTTTGTGAGTGTAAGCAAACTGACTTGATCAATTCTTCCCAAATAAGTGCAATCTTCAGTGGGGCTCCATTACTGCAATATCATCACATCTTCCTTCACTCCCTGCTTAAATCTCACCAGCACCAGAGTCCAGCTCTGCCTTCAGTTGGTCAACGGTGGTCTTCAGACACTCATAGATCTCCACCACGTGACTGGCCTGCTTCTGGCTGGACTCCACCCTCTCCTGAAGCTCAGCCTCCATCTCCTCACTGCTGCTGCTCGCCAGTGTTGCCAGGAAAGAGTTGGTTGTCTCTCCCTGTTGACCTGAGGTACAACAGCAGGGATGAGGGTCTTGGCTTTGGTGTCTGTTTTTTATCTACATGCTATTGCTTTCAAATTCAGGATCTTGTGTCAGCTCTGTCTTTACCTCTGTCCTTGGCCCGCTCCTGGTTGGAGTCGCCATCAGGCTCTGGCGTTTCCGGCTTCAGGCTCCGTCCCTCTCCTGCTTGAGATTTCTCAGGTTCGCTGCTTGCTTGGTCGTAGCGCCTGATGATCAGTTGAACGTTTTCATCAAACTGAAAGGGGGAGAAGGACATCACATTTAGAATAAGATGTCCACAGGAGGAGACTGTTAATTTGGAACAAGTTATTTTTGCTTTTGCTTCCTGCTCTGAACTTGTTTACCTGGTTCCAGTATCTGTTGAGGATCAGCAAACTGGCATCATCAGTGGCCTGGCGGGTCTCCAGCCTCTCAATTCGCTCTCGCAATTCATCTTCTATTACCTGCAACAAGTCAAGATATAAGCCTCTCTCCAAACAAGACAGTGTGTGAGTTCAGCCTCCAGTGTGTGTGTGTACAAATACTGGAGAGTGAATTTACCTGTCTTTGATCAAGAGACTCTCCCAATTTTCGGTTCTTAGCCTGGAGAGCTTTAATGTCTTGTTCTTCCTGAAAAAAAGGAAAAAAACGGAGAAAGCAGTCAAAAAAAAACTTCAACAATTCTCGAGTGAAGATTGTGAACATATATTTGAACAGTTGTGGATAATAAAGTGGGACTCACTGAGTTGGACACTCCTCCCAGTTTGATGACCGTCTCCACCGCGGTGCTGCCCGCGGCGCTGACACCCGGAGCTCCGTCCTCCCCTTCTCTGTCCCTCCGCTTCTCTGGCGGCGCACCGGAGGACGAGGAACCGCTGGGGTCGGCAGGACGCTTCTGTCCCGACATCCTCAGACACCTGAAACAAGAGGAAAAAAGCAGAAAGCGGAGGACTGCTAGATTAGGATGGTTTGGCTGGATGAACGACAAAGCTAACATTACGCTAGATGTAACGTTAGCTAGCTAACGTGTACGTGGTCGAAGACAACGACTTTAATGTTTACACTCAAACCATATCCATCTAAATGATGAGAAGTCAAAAGAAATACACACATAATGATTTATCACACGTCAAATCCCCCCCAATAAGCCGACTGAATCAGCCCATACAACGGTAGGCTACATTAGCTGTTTGCTAACGCCAGCTTTAAATGCCGTTGCTTCTCCACTCTGAGCCGACAGATCAATTCGTTTGCTTTGTAATGTTGTTAATATATAACACACTTATCCGAATTCTTACCGCTTTAAATGTTACGGGTTTTTAGGTTATTAACTAAATCTGTATGTGGCTGTTGATGTTGCGGCTCCCTGGCTCTCAGAAGCGGAAGTGTGTGTGTGTGTGTGTGTGTGTGAACGCGACCTCAGCGGGATAACCTTCAGTTGACATTGCGCCCTCTACTGGCCGGGAGGGAACCAGACCGTTGAACGTTCATTAGAGCCCGAGCGCCGACAACGTCGGGCAGCGAAGCCCTATTGAAACTGTAATGTTTTTTATTCTTCTTTTTATTATTTCGCAAGTTCGAAGGCCTTTTT
This sequence comes from Chelidonichthys spinosus, assembly GCA_029853015.1. Lineage (NCBI taxonomy): Eukaryota > Metazoa > Chordata > Actinopteri > Perciformes > Triglidae > Chelidonichthys > Chelidonichthys spinosus. The sequence continues at coordinate 8,901,961 of CM056823.1, read as the reverse complement.
GGGAGCCTTAACATAATAAATTGGTGGAAAAAAATGGATAAACAATCTAGTGGGAGAGGTAAAAAGTGCAAAAGTTCTGCGCAGTGGAGCACTGTTGATTTTTTGCAGAGACAGCGCACAACTTGATTAGGCTGAATAAGATCGAGGGGAAAAAAGTTCAAGCCACGGTTGCTTAGGGTGGGGGTCTCACCCGAGGAGTGATTTTTGGTATCCCACTGAGTGTGTCTGCTGAACAGATTAAAGAAAATGTGAAGGGTGCAAGAGTGAGTCAGACACCTAAAAACTACTCGTGAGGGCCAAAAATGTTGCTCACGTTTGATGAGGATCGACTCCCTACTAAAGTGTTTATCGGATACATGAGCTATGATGTTAGACTCTATGTTCCTCCCTCCGTCAACAACGGGACATCAAATGCCTCGGCTCGAGTTCGTCAGCGACGGAGAAAGCGTCACTGAGCAGGCCATATTATTTGTGCAAAGTCCGTGAAGTTTCCCCCGGAGCTATAGTTTTTGTTATGTATACAATTATTAATAAAGTTTAAATTAAAAAAAAAAAGTCCGTGAAGTGCACCTGTGTCCGACTTGGACGTGGTGGGAACTTGACGTGTTTATGACGAGTTCCGGCGGAAACTCTCAAGTCTCGTTCATGCATCGGCGCAAATGCATGCGATCCGAAACGCGCCCATTCTTTTATTTGAAGTTATGTAAATTCAGTCGTTGATTTTCTCCCTCCGCCATCCTGCAGCCAACACTTCCGCATACGCTCCTTTTTTACACTCAACAGCCAGAATATACACCGATACACTGTCTGATCACACACAGGTAAGCTAAAAAGTTTAAATATCGTCTCTTGTAAACTTGTCACACCGGTTGTTTGGTGATATACGTTTTCGTTCAACTGTAGTTATAAAAAAATCTAGTCTAGGCTTATTCAATCTAATCTAAATCTAACTCTTATAGTGTTGAGGGTGATTGCGCATTTCACAGCTTGAAAAATATTATTATATTATATATACTATTTTGCTGTAGTCTCATCGAATATTCTTTTAGGCATGTGTATTATTATTTGGCTGTATGCTGTACATTCCTTGTAGCATTATTTATTTATGAAACTTCGCATTTGCTTAAGTTGTTTTAGTTTCGTTTTGTGTCAATCAGAGAGCGGGAAATGTGTGTTCCTGTAATAGAGTGCCGAAGCGGAAGCAGGAAGTAACGGCGCCATGGGTCCTTTCGGAGCGAAAAAAATGAATGGTGTTCAATGGACGGAAAATAATTATTATCTGATCCCCCGGTCGTTATGCCTTGATTTACACAAATGTTGTTTATAGGCTTAAATTATAATTTTCCATGTCAAGAGTTTGACCGTTTATTGTGCAATTCTTCAGTTAAAATTCATTGAGAAAACACAATGATAAAGGCTACATGTTGTGTCGCGTATGTGACGTCACGTCATCGCCCTTTTCCCTCCCTCGGCTCTCCACATGACCCGACTTATAGTGGTTCTCCCCCCTTTCGATACTTTTATTCTGCCCTTGGAAAAAAGCGGTGAAGTGGAGCAGAGAAACAGCCATCTCGGCGGACTTCGGACTCGGCGGGTGGTGACGTATATCATTCGCGACGAGAACAGCGAGGAGCTGTAGTTCACAAAGCGGCTCACACAAAACCTAACTTTATCAAAACTCTTCGCGCTTAATTGTCGTCTTCTTTGCGTGAAAAATTTTCTTTAAATATCACAAAGAACATATGTGAAATCCATGGCACAATTCAAACGGGACCAGAAAATAATTTGTATCTACCCATTGAATCGCATTGATATTTTTTTGCTTTTGAGGACCCATGTCCCGGAAATGGAGGGGCGGGACTTCACCACTCTATTAAAGACGTTCGCAAACATGTTTGACAGGCCGTGACGTGAGTCTGCTTGGTGTGGTCGCTCGAATCGGCCCACGTCGGCGTTCATTCAAATGTGTAAAGGCGGGTCCACACCGCACCGACTGCCCGACTCGTGGGCCGTTTCTCAATATGCGTTCTTCTCTGTACTTCTGTTCTTGTGGACTTGAGAAACGTCATCAGCGTCGGACCGAGTACTGTTCCAATTCAAAGTTCGCATCTGGCCAAGTACGGTCAAATACCCCGGATGTGTTCTTGCCCCGCCCATTTCACAGAGGATGCATCGGAGGAGACTTGTGTGGACTTTGGGCAGTTACGTATCCCAGAATGCATTTCAATAAAGCAATGGCGGAGGAGAAGACTAACGTTAGAAGTTTTGAAATTCTACTGTTTTGGGGTGAATAAATGTTTTTATGTATTTTTGCGGGAATGTCATTTTTACAACTTCAAATCGGTGCTGTGGGTGATTTATTACTGTAGCACGTAGTTTTTATTCCGACGTTTTCGCCGCTAACGGCTATCACGGCTAGCTACCTCGCTAGCCGCTAGCAAGTTGGCCTGGGCACTTAGCATTACTGCTACCCCGCTGATGACTGCCTTGTCCCGGCGTGACAAGGCAGAAAACATCATTATATCCTCATATAATATATAATAAAATATACAAATGAAACAGAGTTGTTTTTTATAGTGTTTATTTTATTTTAACCAGTGAAAATAACCGGAAGTTGAACGCCGTCAACCGGCAAAAACGATGACGTCATCAAGTACGTTCCTGTTCCAAATGCAGAAAAAACGTCGTTCTCCCGTCCTCCCGTACCCCGGGAGTTCGTTCTTCCAACTGAACTCCGCAAGTCTAGACTCCCGGAGTTCACAAGTTCGAACTTGGCGTACTGGGTATTGAGAAACGGCCGTGAAGTCGGGCTACTAAAGGCTGGATTATGCTTCCGCGTCGACACAACGCAAGGGAGCTTGCGGACCCCTTACGTCCTTGCGGACCCCCCTTGCGTCAACGCAAGGGCCTGACGTGTGCCTCCCAAAAATCCTCAACGCGCGTTGAGGCGACGCAACGCCAACGCAACACCAACGCAGCGGCATCGGCTGTGATTGGTCCGCTAACTACATCCGCTGGAGACCGCTATCCGGTTTCCACTCATAAACACCGCCATTTAAACTTTTAAAAGGCTCCTTTTATTGTTTTCACCTCGTTTTATTGTTTGCACCTTGTCACTTTTGCACAAAGAAATAAAACACTAAGTTCTGAAAAATTGTGGATGTTTAAACCCGGAAAGTAAACAAATACGCTATAACGAGGCTAACGACGATATACGCCAAGAGTCTCGGTCGGTCGGTCTTTACAAAAAACATAGCGCCCTTTACCGGTGTGGCATTGAATTGCATTTCGACACGTAAACCCAACGCAGAACCATCACGGTCTCCAAGCAACTGCGTTGCCGTTGCGTTGCCGTTGCGTGATCACTACGCGGAAGCATAATCAGGCCGCTGATTATGCTTATTTATCATCGTCACTTCCGGGCTTCACTGATTTGCTAGTCAAGCTGCTAGCCTCCACCAATCAGAATGGTAAAAGAGTCACCGACTCGCATGGCGGATTACACATTTGAATCGGCTGAAATGAACACCGACGTGGGCCGATTCGAGCGACCAGACCAAGCAGACTCATGTCACGAACGCCGACTCTCTCAAAGACGCCGATTTTCGGTCCGGTGTGGACTCGCCTTAATCCGCCAAGCGAGTCGGTCACTCTTTTACCATTCTGATTGGTGGAGGCTAGCAGCTTGACTAGCGAATCAGTGAAGCCCGGAAGTGACAATGATAAACATACCAGATAACCAGTGGAATCGAAGAAGGTGGTCTAGAGAGGGCCGCCTACTTCCGGTTTTCGTGTTTTTTGGTCCACAATACAGATTAGCGCCGCCTGTTGTTTTGGAGACATTACATCTCGCGCAAGCGCGGAACGTATGGCGTCGGCTGTAGTTCCGTTGGTGTGAACCGCCCATGTCGTTGTTCGAGTCGGCCATATTAAGTAGCGCGACTTCATTTACCGACGCGAGTCGGGCAGTCGGTCCGGTGTGGACCCGCCTTTATAAACGACATCACGCCTCACACAAACATGTAATGCTGCACATTAAATGTGTTATCGTTACGTTGAGTGAATCCCAATAAATGTATTAAGTTCAATCATATTTATTTACCTTTTTTGGAAGGTGAGATATTACATCACCTTCTTTTCAGTGTCACTGAAACTCACCTGGAAAAGTTAAAAATGGAACAAGACCAACCCTTGAAGACCACAACTGATGGACCAATGGACAAAGTTGTCAAGGTACCTTTTATGTTGTTGCATCTAGTACTGAATACATCTTGGAAATACATTTAAACAATAACTCCATGTCAAAAGTCTTTAGCATGCATTCTGTGATACATTGCTACTATTAAGCATTCCTGTCTGTTAGATCAAAGAAGAAACAGACAACCAGAACGAGGAAAGCGGTAGGCCTACACTTCCTGATACAGAGGTTTGTCATATTGTATTTTCTTATCTGTGTTGCATATATTTATTTTTCGAGTCTTACATTTTAATTTAACGTTTGTGGTACAATTTGTTTTTTGTTTAATGGTTTATGTATATTGATAATTAACAGCACATGATACAAAAATATTTATGTTGTTTTGTTTCACCCATGTTTATGAAATGATGCGATGAGGTTTACAGTGTGTTGTTTGTCTCTATTTGTCAGTCCTCAGAGAGGTCATCGCCTCTCACCCAAAGTCAGCAGGGATTGGCTTCAGTCCGTCTGGTTAAAAAGGTAAAGCTAATGGAGGGATGGTTTAAGAGTGGTATTTTTATTGGAATAAAACATTTACTGTAATTAAATTAAATGAGACTTAATCTTGTTTCGTTCCTAGGAAGAGGAGCCACATGAAACCCACTCGTTCGAGTGGTGCTACAGAGACAAACCCAGAACTATGACCTGCAATAAAGCAAGAACTGTTGAGAACTTGCTGAATGGAAGTCAACAGTTTAAAGAAATTGCAAGAAAAAACAAAAACAAAGAGCTTGTGATTGTAAGAGATGGGAAAGCTGTCAGTTCACACTTTCCATGCAACTTGATTAGAAATGAACGTCTGACCATCAAATATATTAAAGCTGGTGATGAGTCGAAGCAGCCGGTAAGAGAGAGAAAGAGGCCATGTGGCAACCTTGTGATGTTTCATTTACTGACAAAGGGAAGTAAAAATATAAAGAAAATGTTGAGAAACCCAGCACTACAGTCAAACATTCATGAAATGACTGTTTATGCATACAAAGGAGAAAAAGTGAAGGAAGCTCTGAAAAGAGATAATCGCTTGAGTAATCATGTATTCCAAAAGAACTGTGCGCTCTCTCACACGAGCACTGAAGCTATCACTGAGATGGGCAGTCTCGTTGATGATATTGATGGTAAAACTTTCAAGTTAAAATGGCTCAACAAGTGTAGTCCTCCAGACAGTCAGCCTAGTAGTTTGGATGATGCTTACATGATGGAAAATTACTCTCAGAGGTCTGATCAAGGTCCTCCACAGCACTCTACCAAAACTGAGTCAGTGAACGACAACACAACAAAACAGAATCCACCGTTCCATGATAATGACGCACCACACAGGGTGTTACATGAAATCCCTCATTCAAAAAAATTGTTGCGTGACCTATCTTCCCAGTTTCAAGATTTGGTGAAAGGAAAGAAAATTCAGAAAGGATCAATGCTTTCTCGTATCCAGAATCTGTTCCGTGTGGAGTACGGAAAGAACACTCAGACATGCAGGGAAGTGAAAATGATGAAGAAACTGATGGATCTCAGTAATTCTGTTTGCCATGTTAGAGTAAATGAGGTACCAAAGGGAAGTGGCTTCCTTCTATTTGACAGGTTTGTCCTCACAAATGCACATGTAGTTGACGCTGTTCGTGACAGGCATTACAGGAGAGCTTAATGAGAAGTCCACTGTCCATTTCTCTTTTGAAAGTCTAGGTCGGTGGAGTCAGGAGCAACAGTGGAGGAGGTCGTTGGATTTGAATACTGCCATGATGTGTCAGGACACCAGTATGATTGGGCTTTGTTGAGGCTCAGTGCTGATCAGAAATTGCCTGAGATTCTTTTAACACACTTTGGATTCCGTGGCAACAGTGGTGGAATTTGTATTATTGGGCATCCTGGTTATGGTGTCAAAAAGATAGATCCATGCTTCATTATTCCATCTGAAGACCGCAAAAATGCTGTGGATAGGCATTGCCATGAAAATTCTATGCAGTTGGTTACTGAACGTTTCTTTGCTGCAAATGATGACCATACCAGACATGCTCTACTTTACGATACTTGTTTTTATTCTGGCTCATCTGGCTCTCCTGTCTTCGATGAGCACTGCAATGTTGTTGCAATGCATTCAGGTGGATATGCCTACAAAAATGCAAGGGGTGCCACCCAGAGTATCATAGAATTTGGCTACCCTTTGTCCAACATTATTGAGAACATCATTGTCCAAATGGTGGAAAGAGAAAAGTTCGATGTGTTGGAGAAGTTCCTGGCTTGCAGTTATGCACATCAACCTAAAATGATGCGCAATCTGAAGAAACTGGTTGAAAGCAGAGGTCTCCCAGCATTTACAAGTTCAGCAAACAATCCAGAGGTCAGAAAGCGTGAGAGTTTGAAGAAGTTCTTTGAATTCTTCTGTCAGAGAGAGGAAGCTGTCCCAATGGACACCACCGATTGAGTGTCCACAGTCAGTTCCAACTGCTGACAGAGCAGTTGCTGCAGTGAGCAACAAAGGCTGTCATGTCGGTTGTCATATATCAGGATACTTTAAGGAGTCCAGGGATTGGGGAAAATATCTCACATGAAACGTGTGTGTATTCATTGTTTTAAGTAACCATAATTAGTTTTTGGATAAAGAGAAACTACGATTTCTGCATAGCCATTTTTAGTCACGTTTGTATCTGCAAATGCTCATTTTTGTCCATACAAATACATATGTAACATTTTTGTTTAGCACCTGTCAAACCTTGTTCTTAAGCCTGTCTGTAAATTACATTTCTGTGTACTTTGGTTCTCTGTTTTCTCAGAAAAAAATCTGATTGTAGGACGTTGCATATTGTGTTAGATTTGAAGAACCTGATTGAGTTTATTTCAGAAATGGCATCGACCAATGTGAACTAATATCAATACCGACAGATATATTCTTGTTGGGGTATATGACACAAGTTAACAAGAAATTGCGGTACAGAAATGCCCAAGATGGTGTATGTTTGGAGTAATTTAGAAACCTTATGTATATATCAACCTCAAAGTTCAGTTTTTGTCTTGTTTTAAATAAATATATCACATTTAAAAGCAATTGTATAATATTGGATTTTGTAATATTCTGTCATACTGTTTTGTGTTGATACTTCTGTCTTGGGAACGTCTCTCTTGAAAATCAGATATTTCAAAGTGATCTTACCTCCTTAAATGATCAGTTTAAGCAAATGATAATGAGTTTTTGATATTCATAAAAGTGATTTCTCTCATGTGACTTTGAGGTGTCCTTTGCTATGAGGTCAAAGGTCAAATTCTGAGTTCAACTAACTGAGCATCTGTCACTTTCTATATCTTTGACAGTCTTTATTGTGTAGATAAATAGTCAAGAGTGAAACAAACAATGTCTTAATTTGTATGTAGTATAGGTGTATTGTTGCAATGATCTATGATTTGTGAACACCCTGAACAAGAAGGTTGTGCATCAAGGGTATATTATACAACTATTTTGATTTGTATTTGATGGACTAGACTGTTATAACTTCAGTGTCCATTGTCCGATCTGGTTCAAACTTCTCACATTTGATGAGAGTCCCATCTTGAACGCGTCTGCACTAGAATTTTGACTGACAATCAGAGCGCCACCTAATGGCGACATGAAATGTCATGTTTTTAAACTTGTATAAGGTCCCAGTGTCGTGGAACTTTGCACCCCAGTCGAGCGTGATGACTTCAATCATCTGACACAGTGATGGACAGGACGATTCAGGCAAGCGACCGGTGGCGTGGCGGTGGCGGGGGACCACCCGCGCCGTGGTGGTGGCAGGGGACGACCCGCGGCGTGGCGGTGGCCAGGCCAGGCTGTCCGACATGTGAGGCGGTCGTAGCAACTAACCAAGTTACGTGCCATGCGAGGGTCCGTTCATCACTGCTCGCAGTTTTAATTCAGATTGAACCAGGAGGAAAAAACGACTTGCTGTTTGACCCGTTTCTCCACGAAGAGGAATGTATGTAGCCCACTTAATAGCAGAGGTGTCAAAAGTACAGATTTTCTATACTTAAGTAGAAATACAGATACTTGTGTATAAAAAGAATCATCTGGTAAAAGTAGATAATTCCATTCAAATGCATTAAAATTAAATTAACAAGCCTGTATTTCTTAAATGTAAGGACTGCAAAGTAAAGATATTTGTTTTAAAATGTAGAAAGTAAAAGTGCAAAAAATAACCAAGTTAAGTACAGATACCTGAAAGTCTACTTGAGTACAGTTACAAAGTATTAGTACTTGGTTACTTCCCACCTCTGGATAACAGATTAATCATTTTAGTACTTCTATACTGGATAGGCCTACTTTCATGACCCAGGTTTACTGCTATGTAAGTTACTGGCAGATATACTTTGTTTACTACTCTATTCTTTGCACACACAAAAAAAGCACTGATTTGTTATGATCACTTCATACAGGCTATTTCAATACAATATGAAAAAAAAACAATAAAAACTTTCCTGTGAAGTAAATAACTGTATTTTGCACCGTAATCAATATGGATGTAAAAGTTATACTGTAACTTAACATATACCTCTATCCTAGACCCCAGAGATGCTCACAAGTCATTTGATGACACGAGTCCGAGTTCGCAATAATAGAAATTCACTAGATCTCAAATATTGTGTGATATATCTACTGTTTTTTCTCAGTCAGTCCTTATGTAAATAGGGATTCACATGCAGACACTGAACTCTGATCAGCACTAATAAAGTGTACATTGCACCGGGTGCAGAGTTCAGATTGTGTAAAAGTAGGCCTACTTAATTGTGAGTTACAGATTTACCTCCAGCCTATCAGTTCAAACATCTGCTGAGGTCACTCATGGACCTGTGCGCATTACAAATTACCACTACACGTTTTTTGGGGGGCAACATTTTAGCAATCGATAGGAGAACTGTTTATGCATGACGTGCTTGACAAGCGATGTGACGCATGAGGCAGATACACAAGGAAGCATGAAAACACTGTTTATCTTTTCTGTTGTATCTAAGGGCATATATTGTATGGTGGCCCAGAGGTGTCCAATAAGTGACAATAAATCTGAAAGTGAATCAACTATAATGACAATGAATATTTTTCCTGATCAGAATGCATTCCTGAATTACATTAGTTTTGAGTTTTGTTTATTGACACAAGTTAGAATCGAACATACAACATACACATAATACAAATGAATTTGCAGGGAGAGGAAATGGTAATTTATTATGATTATATAAAAACAAATGCACACCGTTATGTCATGACTGAATGACTGGGGAAGATGACATTTCAATTAAATCAGAAAAATATTGACATATTTAATCTCTCATTATTAATGCAAATACATTCCTTCCTTATCTTGGGATTGGAAACTAAAGAAACCTGAAGTGCTACATTGCAGCAGACCTCTGATATTACATTTCAATAGGAGGCAGGGTCTTTTCGGGCGATGCATTTATGCTTTCCTCGACTGTATAACTTGTTTCAGGCGACACACAGTGTTCCCTCCATGTTCCCTTCAACTCATTACATCCTGATAGGAACTAAAGTCCACAAAAGAACACTGATGATATCATGCAAACTCCGCCCCCGCGTGTCCGATGGACCCAATGGCGTTGCCACGGTGACACACGCCCCGCCACGTCACGAGCAGCTCCTCCTCCACAGCGACGCGCAGGCGATAAATACAGCATTGTGTTCGCTGCTTCGGCCTTCTCTATCAGTCAACTTGTTGCTGGGAGGCTCCATAGACCGTCTGTTGCCGTCGCTGTCTGACAAAACTCTCAAGTAAGACGTCTTTTTTTCTAGTTTTGAGCGTTTGCATTTTGTTTCTGTGGCAGATTCCCACTTGTTTTCATGCAAAGTGAATTGAACAATTTTTTTTTTTTGCATCTTCGTGTTTCCTCGTGTTTCTATGCAGCGATGAAGTAATGCTGCAGTAATGGATTTAATGGACATTTGCAATAGTCTTTGAGTCTAGAGTCTTTGAAGAACTGGATAAATAGGCTGTCAAGTCTGTGTGCTCGAGTTACAATGAGTTGGTTAGTTTTGCAGCATAGGTTGTTGTAGTTAAACTTTTGTAGTTCACATTATGCTGCAGGCCTATTTTATGTATTTGATAAACGTCATGGAGGCGACAAGTTGAGAGAGAGCTATGTATGGACTTACGTTGAACATCTCATGTGAGAACTTACCTGGTTGAAGGCCGAAGTTCAACCAGACCAGCCAACTATTTACAGAGGTGATGCAAGAGAAGCAGGAAGTCAGAGGCTGTGTTCATTGTGTTAAAATCTTCCTCATACTTTAGTCTTGAGGGATTTCTAACCAACTGTGAAATATCTTTCTCTCTTCTAGGATGACTCATCAGTTCCCATCGTTCTCTCCGGAGCAGAAGAAGGAGCTCTCTGACATTGCTCAGAGGGTCGTGGCAACGGGAAAGGGAATTCTGGCTGCAGATGAATCAACAGGTGTGCCTCCAGTCTCCAGGTATCATTCTCTAGGAGTTAAGTATGCAACCTTAATCATTTCTGTACCCTCTTCTCCTGTCAAGGAACCATGGGAAAGCGTCTGGAGAAAATCAAAGTGGAGAACAACGAGGAGAACCGTCGCTCATTCCGTGACCTCCTCTTCTCCTCGGACCCCGCGATGTCCAGCTGCATCGGTGGGGTTATCTTCTTCCACGAGACACTCTACCAGAAATCCGACAGTGGCAAGCTCTTCCCCCAAGTCGTCAAGGATCAGGGCATCGTTGTCGGCATCAAGGTGAGGAGCCTTAGAAGGGCAGATTGAGCCGATTCGATTGCAAGCAGCTCCTCCACGTGTTGACCCTGTGAGTTATTGGCTGTGTTTTGATTTTCATGCATCAGGTGGACAAAGGCACAGCTGGTCTAAACGGAACAGACGGAGAGACCACCACACAAGGTGAAACCTGAAATTGATGTATTGCTTAATATGTAAATTTCTTTCAGCAACATGATGTAGAACGAGCACAGCCACAGCAGCATGCTAACATTCTGTGGATTGTCCCCCCCCCCCCCCCCCCACAGGTCTTGATGGACTCTCGGAGCGTTGTGCCCAGTATAAGAAGGACGGCTGTGACTTTGCCAAGTGGAGGTGTGTGCTCAAGATCTCAGAAAGCTGCCCATCCACTCTCGCCATTGAGGAGAACGCCAATGTCCTTGCCAGATATGCCAGTATCTGCCAACAGGTGTGTGTGTTTGTGTGCTGGGCCATCATGGACTGAATCAAAAATATTTCTTGCTGGTTATTCATCTTAAATTGACGTCCATAACCTCCACCAGAATGGCCTGGTCCCTATCGTGGAGCCGGAGATCCTGCCTGATGGAGACCACGACCTGCTGCGCTGCCAGTACGTCACAGAAAAGGTTTGTTTATAGTCTTTGGCTTAGTCAGCTAAAACACCAGCAGGAGAACGTTTTTCCCCATCAGATCACATTTTAAAGCAAGTGTCGTGATAAATCTACCACGTTTTTTAGGTTCTGGCTGCCGTGTACAAGGCTCTGTCCGATCACCACGTCTACCTGGAGGGCACTCTGCTGAAGCCCAACATGGTCACTGCTGGACACTCCTGTGCTAAGAAGTTCACCCCTCAGGAGGTTGCCATGGCCACAGTGACCGCTCTGAGGCGCACCGTCCCCGCTGCCGTGCCCGGTGAGTGTCATGAGGCCAGCTTGTCCCTTTTTAGCTTAAAAAGCACACAGGACTCAATGGCATACCGCTTCCTGTGTCTTTCCCAGGCATCTGCTTCCTGTCTGGAGGCCAAAGTGAGGAGGAGGCCTCCCGCAACCTGAGCGCCATCAACCAGGTGCCCCTCCATCGCCCCTGGAAGCTGACCTTCTCCTACGGTCGCGCACTCCAAGCCTCTGCTCTCGCAGCCTGGCAGGGCAAAACCGCCAACAAGGTGGCAGCACAGCAAGCTTTCTTCAGCAGGGCCAAGGTCAGTCTCAGAGGGCACCGACTGCTATCATCAATAATAACTGATGTGTCGTGGTGGACTATGCTATTAAATTAATCCTTCGTTGTATTACTCAACTTTACACAGACTGGTAAATGATTAAATATGAGAGACTTTTGCCCATTCAGCCTTGCACTATTGTGGCCCAGGCTGATCATTAACACTCAGATTTGACTTTGCCCTAACCATCCCCCTCTGTTGCTCCCTTCAGACCAATGGACTGGCTGCCAAAGGAGAGTACAAGCCCTCCGCCTCAGCTGACGAGGCCTCCATGCAGTCTCTGTACACAGCCAGCTATGTCTATTAAATACTGTGAATGTTAAACAATAAAAAAAAAATGCACATGGACCAAATATCACAACATGCAATGCCTCTGCAAGATTTAACTTCCCACGCCAGAGGAAGACTTCCATTCTAACACTGAAATACCGTTTGTCTACTCGATGAAATAAATTAAGTGACCAAGATGTTGCTGGTGTTGTTAAATTAATTCACTCGTGAACGAACAAATTCACCCGAGGAGGAGATCGGAGACAGAGAAGTAAAGTCGACTTCGGACTTTAATCTTGGCCAAGAGGAGCGGTTACAATGCAACAATGTATGAGGATGCTACAGAGGAAGTGCTTAAATCACTGTTGTGACCTGAGTCTTTTAAAGGTAAAGGAGATAATGCTTCACTGACAGTTAATCTTCATGTAGAACAAGACGTCATGAGCACAAGGCCCCTGATAACTAGTCACTTTAAAATAGGGCTTTTAGGTCAGCAGTGGGGATACTAAAGTCATAAACAGTTCAACATATGCTTGAAGACATGGGGCCTCCTAGGTCAATGAGGATGTCAAAGTCATAAAACTAACAAGACCCTTAAGGCCATGACCTAAACAAAGCAGACTTAAATCATGAGGTTAGCCAAAATTCTTATTACGGGTGTCAGTTGCAGTTTTTGTGATTTCAGAGATTGTTGCCAGTGATGTCTTGCTGTTGTAGGTGTTTTGTGTATATCATCCACCACTGACTAAATGTCTTGCATACACTGTATTAGATATTATAGTTGACTAACGCATCGCTCCGTCAAATCATTGTCACAAAGACGACTTCGAATCTGTACAAAGGAGGAAGAACTGAGGTTACCGTCTGTGGAAAAACAGAACTAGGATGAAGCCACTGTGCTTACACAAGTCATGGGGAAATACTGAAAGCATTTGAGGACACCGTCTAGTGATCTTACTAAAGGTGTTGCTTCACTGCAAAATTCAAAGCAGGATAAAAAACCTGAATATCACTTAGAAATGTTAATATAATTTTAAAATGCATAATCATCAATTTGGTAAGACTAAAATAATTAGCGATCATCTACATGACGGTGTGTGGAATGACTTGTGCAGACAGCATTAGTGCCCTTTGTGCATATGGATGTGTACAGTATGTGTTAAATACCAAATACTTTTGTTTTATCATTTTATTGCTTATTTAACAAAGACTCATTACATTTATGGCACCAGATACGCTGTTAAATTCAAAATATTGCTTTGGCACACATTCACAGGCAAAATATGGCAACAGGTTCTTCATATCACAGTAAAATTGAACACATGTAAAAAATATATATACATTCAGTCATATGCTTTGAAAAATATGCTGGATGAATGATGGAGTTTAAAAGCCAAGTGTATCCCAATATAATGTAATCTATTTCAAACAAATGTAAAAGTTGCGATCACAGGTGGATGAATCGTCCTGTAATCAAAACACAGAGCCCACATCGGCTCCCTCCTCCAAAGTCAGTGTAACATATCGGCAACCAAGTGTATACAGAGGTTGACATGATTGAAGTTGCGATACTCAGACGCTGCACATATTGTCATAATAATGCAGCTAACGTAGATAATTATCACACACGTTGATGACATAAGGATTAAGACTTAACAGTAAGTGTCCACAATATAAAATCAACAACAACGCTTGTCCACTTGCCCGGGGGAATTAAAACACCATTTGAGGCAACTCACTTGCCCGATCATACAAGTGGTGAAAAAAGAATACGCGAGTGGCAATTTTACAGCATCTGGCTCAATCTGGCTTCTGGTGCGAAGCTGTTAGTAAAGTTAGTTTACATAATTTAAAGCTAAGTGTTAAAGTAATCTTAGTAGCTAACTGCATCGGCAGTGATCAAGCACAAGGTAGCCCCGCCCTGAAGTTTACCCTGCTTTATCATCTATTTGACTCTAAATGGGACAAAATGAACATCAACCTGTATTGAAGAAGACTTAAAAACTAGAGATTAAGCTCATGTTTACTGGGATAATCAATAAAATGAGAAGTAGGGATTATTTTCAAATAGACTTCCATGCAATCAGACTTCTTTTTGCAACCAGAGGAGTCGCCCCCTGATGGCCAGTAGAGAGAATGGTCATAACAATGCACCTTGAACTTTCACCCTCATAAAGAAGGAGGATTGTGGGTCAGAATAGCCAGAAAATCATGGTGGCTTGCATACTGGAATATGTGAGTGGATGCAGTGAGAAATCCTGCATTTGAATTTCACTACATACTAAATATTTTTCTAGCATACTAAACAGTATGGCAGTAGTTTAGAGTTTAAGTTTATGAGCTGCATTTCAATTATCTTGGAAACAGTTGAGAAGATGTGGACGAAACTTCATTTAACTACATAAAACAGGTCTTTACTGTTATTATTTACTGTTAATTATAAAACAATTTGTAAAGGGACAAGCAAAAAATGACTTTGGGCAAGTTTCTGAAAAAAAAAACAACAAAAAAAAAACCCTCAAAACATTAACATTTTACGCTGACCAGTGTTAACCAACATGAATGTCTATTATTGTTTGTACAATATACATTAAGTGCGAATGATATATAATATTACCATGGCAATATTGATGACTTAATTGATAGATATCCGTAATAGAATGGAAGACCTGTTTGCTTGGAGGCTTCAAGTTAAAGTATTATCCCATAGCTGAGTGTTTGCGACTATATGACCCATACAATACATTTTTTATACGTTAAGTGCATGTCAAATATTTTCCCCCCCCACATAAACAAGCTTTTCCAAAAGGTTAAGTAATGCATTCCTTACTGCAGTTACACGCCCAATGCGGATGTAGCTCACTAAAAAAATGCCGTGGCTGGGTTTTACAGAGCTCCTGCCTCCGGGTGGCGTCGCATCTACAGAAGGGTGACATGTCTGTTGCACAGAGTAGGTCTGCTGCAGGGAAACTAGTGCAAGTGATTGTGGATTAATACTTCAAAAAAGGTGGAAATTAGTTCGATGTTGTGTTGGTCAGGGGTGGTGGGATGTGCTGGACAATGACCTGTTGAAGATACGGAGGTGCTTTGTGTTAGGGGAGAGGAGAACAAGAAGGCAATAACAATACAATAACACGGAGCTGGTGAGTCATTTCATTGTTTTAGTTGTTTGAATTGGACATTTTAGAATTGCATTTCTGTTGAATTCGGATTTTGTGGCGTACTTTTTGTGCAATTAAGATCATATGAAGGAATTTAAGATTATGTTCCTTTCAAACTTTCAAACTATCAACCAGTTTGATAATAAATCTGAGCGGTTTTGATTATGATTAAAAAGAGATATGATTCAAGAGCAGAAAAAACCCCATTAATGCAACCTAGATTATAATTTCTTTAGTCATGGCATTTACAAAAAAAACATGTACTTAGTATCTTAGTTTTACAAGATCTTGCAGAGTGCAAATGTACTTCCACGTTTTTCAACATACTTCCGGTCCAGTTGGGTAACCGGATGTCTGGCTCCGTAGCATAGTATATTATACAACGGTCACTGGGAAAGACATGTTTTAGAAGTAAAGGTGAAAAATGTTTTACCTGAGTTTGTGTGGATTTCAGGGCAAGCCGTGCGACGGTGGACAAGAAGATGAGAAGCACCGACACGCACAGAGAGGAAGTGAACAATACGACTTCAATACTAAGAATTTGGTTCTAAAGCAAGAGAAAGTTTAAGAGAAAGTTATTCATACGCACTGAAAATGTGTCCAATTCCATAAACTGTATAAGCTGTAACTCACCAGATCATAATCAGAATAGCGTCTGTACCTCATGAAGTTAATGAAGCTTAATAAGTAAATCCGGTAGCCGACGGAGACCACGATTCCCAAAAGGGAAACCACATACATTGCCAAACATACAGTGAGCTGGGAAAGATAAGATCAACACGTTTTGGTTATACGGTTGTGAGTTATTAAGAGAGATACATTTAAACACTGTCTCTTAAATCACAATATACATACCATCTTCTTGGATGGATGGATCTCAGTGTAGATAGACAGGTTTCCACAGACAATAAACTTAAAACAAACCAAAAATAAAAGGATATTTTGATGATTGTATATTGCTTTTCCAGCCTTGATCACATCATGTTTATGTTCAAGGAAACTGGAGAATTAATCGTATTTAATGAAGAATATAATGCAGAATACAACAAAATCCACAGTCTACCCAATGGCCTGCACTTTTAAAATATAAGGATTTTTAATTCAGTAAATCATTTAATAATTGAACTTGACTTAAAAATAATAGTATGCTTATTTAGCCTATTCAACTCTTGCTATTTATAGATAGGTGCATGCACCAAATGTTATGTACCAGAGCTCCCTGCCAGAAGGGAATGTAGATTCCATGAGAAGACATTCGATCACTGACTTGGGCCAGCTGAAATCCCATCAGGACCTCTGCACAGCCAAAGATCATAATGACAATCTGAGAAGGAGAAAGGGAAGGAAGGATGAATTAAGAGTGTCAACAGGAGAATGACGGATCACAGCTGCTCTTTGT
Organism: Chelidonichthys spinosus; assembly: GCA_029853015.1. NCBI lineage: Eukaryota > Metazoa > Chordata > Actinopteri > Perciformes > Triglidae > Chelidonichthys > Chelidonichthys spinosus. The sequence goes on along the minus strand of CM056823.1, from coordinate 8,884,951 downwards.
GTAAACATGCAAGCTCACACAACACTACTTCTGTGGCCCTGGATTGGCTTAAGTGTTACCCCAAGACTTCTGGGCTCTTTTTGGACGAAGCGATGCAGAGGTTTGCTGTTCATCAGTAACACGTTATCCACCGCCTGATTTTCACCCTTTCCTGTTGCTCTGTCTCTAGTTGTTCCCTCCATTGCCACACTGTTAGTTTGTGGGAGGGGAGAAGAAGAAGAAATCAAACCAGATGTATTCTCTCCACCACTAAGCAGATTTAAAGAGGCAGGTTTAGTGCAGATACCAGCTGCATGCCAGATTGTAGGAGTCTTAGAGAAAAGCTCTTTAAAAGCAAAAACATGCAGTGACCCACCTTGTTTTAGTTCTTCAGGCTGAGAAGCAGTGTGGAAGATAACGGGAAGGGAATGTTGTGGGTGGAAAGAGGAAGTGGGGAAATCTGAGACCTTCTTTTTCATTAAGGGGTGGAGCTGAACACTTTGTTTGCAAGTTACAGACTGAGGATGTTCCTCAATCCAATTTTTTACCAAGTCAAGTAAAAATAAAACTGAGATCTTTGTGGAAATCCAAGGACAAGAAGACAACAATCGCAAATGTTATGAAAACTGAAGTGGTGCTTTGTGGGTAAAGAACAGTTGGAAAATGTTTCAACAATGTTTTGTTTCACAAGAGCAACTTCCTGGTGTGATGCAATGGCTGTCTGTGAATCAAGCTCAACTTTCTGAAGTCAGTCATGGCATACAGTAAAACCTACAGCCAGGACTACATGTTTATTTACTGTATGTGGAAGAAAATGTGGGTCATAAGTAGATTTGAACCATTAATGTAAACTGCACTGGTGAGGTCAAGAGTCTTAATTCTATTCTACATTTAATGGATGTGGGCAGAAGTCGGGCTGCAACTAAAGATTCCATTAATAATGCATCTGCTGATTGTTTTCTAAATTAAGTGATTATGATGATTGATTATAAAATTAAATTAATCAGGGTTAAAGGCAGTCATTGTAGAAACGTTTATTATTCTCTGGTTGCACAGAGTCACAGCTGAGATTTGTTGAAATAGTTGAAAAGATTGATTTTGAGCAATAACCCTAATGTTGATTATTACCGTCCTCATCTAGCCAATAAACCAAAACAAATGAAACTTAAATATTGCTATCCAACCTACAATCACTAGCAGCCAATAGGGACACGCCGTCAATGCCTTCTCAGCTTAGACGCTGAGAAGGCATTTGACAGAGTCGACTGGATCTTCTTAGAACAGACTCTCAGTAAAATGGGCTTCAGTGATATTTTTGTGAGGTGGATTAAAACTTTCTATAAAAACCCAGATCCAGGGTTAGAGTAAATGGGCACTGCTCTGAATTTTTTCTGCTTGTCACCCTCTTTGTTTGCTCTCAGCATTGAACCTGAATTAATAAGATCCAACCACCTTATTCAGGGAATACCTGATGAAGGAAATAATCAGCATAAATTGGCACTTTTCTGCAGACGATATATTAATATTTTTGGAAAATCCTAAAACTTCTGTCCCTGCTCTTCTATATAATCTCAATGAGTACAGTAAGTGTCGGGGTACAAGGTGAATACCAACAAATCTGAAGCCATGATGATTGTTGGGGGCTGGCCCTCCCAGTTGGATGACCTGGTCTCTTTTAGACGATCCAATCAGGGATTCAGATATCTTGGTGTTTTTATTACACCTAAAACCACACAACTATTCTCCTCTAAGTACGATAAGCTGATCAGGGAAATTTAATAGGACTTTAATAGATGGGATGTGCTCCCCTTGTCACTCTTTGGCAGAATAGAGTCTGTGAGAATGAATGTTCTGCCAAGACTACTATTCTTGTTTCAATCCCTCCCTATATTAGTACCACAATCCATATTTAAGTGAGAAAAATTAATATCAAAATTAATTTGGCAAAATCAATGGGCGGAGAATGGTCTGATAATAATTAACCAACTCTTGGATGGACAAATATTCCAAACTTTCTCACAACTTAGAGATAAGTTTGCCATGCCTTCGAGTGATCTATACAGGTATTTTCAAATCAGACATTAAGCTACGAACAATACAGACTGGGAACACGTACAAAAGGAACCTACAAATATAGAAAGCCATTTTATACACCTTCATACAACAAATATCTCACATGTACAATAAATGAAGGATAGATATGTCAGATAATACACTACATATCAAACAGCAATGGGAACTGGAGCTAAATGCAATAATAGAGGATGACTCTTGGGAAAACATATGTTCCAGATGCCATTCTATAAAGAATTTGACTGGAAGGTCAAAAGCATGTTTACTTGATGGAATTTATGACTGCCCAGCTACAGCTAGAAGTACCCATTTTTATGAGAAGATGGACTCCAGTTATTGAATATTTTGCTTAAGACTCTCATACCTCATACTAATGTAACTACCACCATTTGACTTATCTTTGCTGGAATAGTGTGTGTGTGCTCTACCTTTTTATACAACGATATTTATGCATGACAGATGAGACCCAATCTCGAGATGATGTTCTGTTTGTGATGCTAATTGCTTGTTGATGTGCATAAAAGGCAATAAAGTTAAAAAATAATAATAATATTGCTATCTTTGTCTCAAACAGTCTTAAATCTGTACTAAAGTTGCTATAAATGTATTATTCATCTCATGTGTGTACAGTCATTAATTACAATACATTATTGGCTCACAGTACATGATACTTCTAAAATCCATCATCATCACAAAAACACTCAAAAACATGGTTTTGCATCACCATCAGTAAACGTTTCAGTCTTAGATGACCTTTGATGAGCAACATATATCAGTCTTTGAAGTGATGTTGGCACAATATGCACAAAGAGTGTCAGGTATTAAAAAAATATTTCATCTTAAGGTACATTAAAATACTGTTGATAACAACACTGGAGATACCAGTAGATCATATTCAAAAATGTATTAAAATGACTTTGAATATAACATTGTTAAATATAACATTGTGTAAACGAGCAGTCCTGCACTGCAGGTGTACCCTCATGGGATTGGTGACCCTCTATAGGTGTGTGTCTGATGCCTCCCCGTTGCTTCAAGAACATGGGATGTTGTCCTGCAGCACAACACGTGATATCAGTCAATTTCTTAAATTCCAAATCAGTGCAAATTCAACAAACTGCAAAAAAAATATTTACCTGGCAATAAGATGAGTGGGAGAGCAGGTGGTCTTCCAAGAGAAGTGTTGCTCTTCGTCTAATCTCTCCTTCACTGTTGTACTGAGTGGCTTCTAACAGTGAAAGCCCGCCATGCCTCACAAAGTCCTCTGCCACCTAGAGGGAAGGAATATCTTGGGTAAAAACTGTCACAATTACAGAAACTTTCCAAAGGGGAATAATTATCTGGTTTGGTTCATTTACCTGCGGCCCACTAAGTACCAGCATGTGAAGGACATCCATACTCAGGGTCACCATCTCTTGGTCAGCCATTTTAAGCGTGGAACAAAGTGCAGACAGCAATCCACAATGGGCCAGCTGGGCACAGAACTCCTTTTTCTTGTGGGCAATATTGGCTAGAACCCTCAGGATCTAATTAGAACATAACAGCACAGAGTAGTTTGACGTAAAAATTGCATACACATTATTCATCATCAGTGCTACAAAAAAAGTTTGGCTTGAGCTAGCACAGACCATAGTATTGATGCCTTGAGAGTACGGGAGGAGCTGGATCAGTCCAGGGACCAAGTTGAGAGTCAGCAGAGCAGAGCAGGAAGCACTGGAGTGAGCTGCAGGAGCAAGATGGTACATGCACTGGAACAAAGTTTATTACACACAGGAATTCCTAAGAAATATATCAATCCTCAGATGTAATTCCTAAAATTATAGTAGACAAATTTCATATAGCTTTAGGCAAGTTAGATTTTCAGCATTCTAAAGACGTTCTACTATAAATCTGGAACCAGATATATTTCAAAAAGGGGTCAAAGAAAGACATTTCCAGCAGATAGATTAGGTTGCGACTGCAACACACTGTTCAAACCTGTGAGGTTGTTGAGAACCCAGGCACTCTCTCGAGCCAATGCTGGCTGAGTCTGCAGGAAGGCCTGAAGAAGTGCACACAGAGCAACCACGATACGAACGTCACCCACTTGAGTGCTCAGGTCTTTTACTGTACAGGAGGACAGCAGGTTTCCCACGCACCTCAGCAGAGGACAGATGAACTAGGGAGGAAGAACACAAGGACAACCTCCATTTCAGTGAGGAGATCGACTGTGGATTGTCTGCTGTTCACTGTGAAAATCAATGATTGCTTCAGATAAAAACACATAATAATTTGTTTGGATTGTCTGATATCACGGCAGATAATATGAAATCAGAACAGAGCATGCAAACAAGAGCCTTAAATCGTATCAAACATAATGAAACATGTAGCTCATAAATTAAATTCCTAACCAGCTCCAGCCCTTCTTCTTTGTTTCCTTCAGCCACAGCACCACCTAGTGACACTAACAGGGAACTGCACTGCAAAAGGGCCCCATGAGCCAGCAGCACACTGTTGTCCTTCATGCTTTGGAATGAGATAAAGGCAAGGAGAGAGAGATCATCATTTGAATGGTGAGTAAGTTTACACTGTTATTGAGACAAACACGTATAATGACAACTGAGTATATAATGTATAACAGACTGTTGACACTTCTCTCTCACCTGGATGTGAGGTAGTGCAGACACCACGCACACTCAATGGCAGGGGCCAATCCAAACTTTGGGTCAGGAGTCAGGACTGATAACAAGTTCGAAGGTAAGCTGGAGGTAAGCACCATCCTGCCGACACGGAGGAAGACTCTCATTCAACGGACAACAGGGTTTAATGTGAGCAATGAAATTATTTGAGCTTTTTTTCTGAGACAACAGCGATGTCAAGGATGGGGAGATAAATTGGTGTCATTACGGGATTATTTTCTCTGCTGCATCATTGGCCTGGAGGAACTGAGAGAGAGTGAATCCCACAGCTTCCACAACCGCAAGGTTATGTCGATGGTTCTGGACATAAACACAGGAAGATCAAGAGATGTCAACATTTAGCTCTGGAGCTTTGGTAGTTATCTGGGACGGCCCTAAGGATCCAGACTCTGTTCTCGGCTCAGATGACAGCAAAGTGCTGCAACACGCATCGTTCTGTTGAGATACATTTACAAAAAAGATTTGGTGTGTTTTATGCATGCAAATACCAAAAAATATAATATGATATACAAATTCAAAAATGTAATACCTAAAAATGATTAATTGACATATTAACAAGGCTCAGTAAAGACATTGGTGACAGAATCTTGTTAGCTTACCTCGATACAGTTGGCCAGAGCTGGTATGATTCCCTGGGCCAGGAGCTTCTCTTTTACAACATTGCTGTCTGGGCATAGATTACCAAGAGTGTAGAGACACAGCTCCTGTGTACACATGAACATATATACATGGAATGTTACCCCCCCTGCATAATTAGGTGATAATATCAGACACCACCAGGTATGAGTGGGTACCTACAGTGAACTTGGTGCTCTGGCCAGACAGGTAGGTGAGGAGGTACGGGGTGGCAGGCAGACAGGCCGGGGCCACGCTGCCGTGGGAAGAGTGAGACAGCTCATGAAGGCACCGAACAGCCTGCAGACGGCACGTTGCATCAGCGCCAGTGAGGAGACCAACCAGAAGATGCATGCTATTCTCCTGCCTACAGGGAGGACAGATTTGTACATAGACATTGTGACAGATGAGAAACTGATATGTCAATAATGTATTTAAATCTGGCATTTGATGTGGTGATAAAAAGTCACCACCATACTTGATGAAGGCGAGCTGTGCTGATGGGTCGTGGAGAGTTTTACTCAAAGCTTTCAGGTGGGCCTTCCTCTCCGGTCCAGTGTGTTGAAGTTTGTGGAACAAACTGACCACGTCCTGGGAAATGAGAAGCAGATTCAGATGAGAATTTTTTTACTTGATCTACCAAAACATTGGGTGCTTTTCAATATGCTAACCCATCTCCTTGATTCCTTTCCTCGCCTTCTCTCCTCAGTCCTGCCCACAAGAGTGTGAGCCGAGGAGGCGGGGAAGAGACACGAGCTGAGGCTATACAGGCATTTAACAAAATGGCAAAGCATTGCTTCAGAGCCGTCATTTAAAGTCAATTAAATATGAGGGGAAGGTCAGCTGTTGTGTTATAGCACTGTATTTCATGATATCTGTCAAATGAGCATAACAGTGTTGCTGGAAACTTATATATTTTAATTGACACCGATAGTTTTGCTGCTGTTCCCTGTGTGTAAATGCACAGAGCATCTCTCAGCTGTCTGCTGGGGAGCCGACGTGAGGAGAGAGGAAGGAAGCATTAGTTAAGATATTGAAAAGCACCCACCATCGATCACAACGTTCATCTCACCTGTTCTCCTGAGCTAGTATCCATGGTGACCTCTGGCTGGTCCTCATCCTCATTCAGGAGGAGTCTCTTACTCACCAGCTGTCTGTCTCTGCGGGCTTGTCTCAGTGCTACAACATTTAACATAGACACATATCACACCACCTTCTGCTTCAAGCATCTGAGAGTAGCCCATCATAGCTAGCTGTTCAGTGTCAAGATGCCCTCAATCTGTCAAATAGCCTAATGATTAGCTGGAGGAATTAAGTTTTACCTGTTTGAGTTAAAATGTAGCTGGTAGCTAACTTTAGCTTGAGGAAGATGTTAATGCTAACGTTGACTGTATGCTAGGCTTTCACAAACAAGTTTTTTTTTTAAGATATCCATTATCTATTCCTTAGTTACGGCTAAATACGTACACATAACTAAGCTATATTGTCGTGAAGTGTTGCAGCGTACTTCCCTATAGAATGATTCAACGTTAACGTCAAAGCAAAACCTGCCTATCGGAATTTTAGTTACACTTACTTTAGAAAATTAACACTTCGTAACGTTAAAGTTTTTTCCCCCCAACACTCGCCTTTGTCGTGCTCTCGCCTCTTTAATTTGAGCTCCTCCAAGCTGTCGCTTTGTCGGCCAGCTTTGTGGCGAACTTTATTTAACCTCCACATCTTGTTATTTGATGTTTCTGGATGCTGCGGGAGAAACGAGTCCGAAAGCCGAGGAGGTAAAAAGGTTTCAAACCAATAGGCTATGGCACATGCGCAGTGAAACTGAGGCTGTCGTGTTGGAGGTTCACAGCAGATGGCGCTCGAGGGATGATTTCTGTAGGCCAAACCGGAAGTTAGCGGCGCTCGTGTCCCTCGATTTTGCATTGGATTTAGGAATATTAAAGAAAATAAGCACTGTGGCAAACACATGTTCATGATAATAACACGTGTTATTGAGCAAAATAATCTTCACATATGATCTTCGCTACTTATAAAGCGTGAACGCGACAGAAGCTAACGTTAGGCTATTAACAAGCTACACCGCTGTCGTGATTTCACGGCACCACCGACGAGATAGTTCCGCCCGACAGTTTTAATTTTATTTAGAACGAGTACAGTATAATTTCCCGCGGTCACATTAAAACAGCATTCCTCAACATAAAAAAACCCCAAAAAGACTTAAAAAAATAATTACATGGACAAAATAAATGTTTGATGTGCTTTTAATTGTGTGACCATAAACGCAAATATTTATGAATGTGAAAATTAGTGACCTATTTTGTCATAGTATAAAAGGTAAAATCTCCACAGGCCTCAGGTATTTAACTTCTGAGACAAGGGAACCGGAAGTGCAAAGATGCTACTTTATTTCCGGTTTTTAACAACTGGTTTCTATTTAACCATTACATTTAGTCACACTTTTATTGCAATCAACTTGCAGTTAAAATAGTTAAATCATAGTTAAGCTAGTTGCTTACTTTATAGTGGATGGTATCAGACGTTGCTTACTTCTTTCCAGTGACTTTTGACGGACCTCAGCCAGCTGCTGCAGCGCCATCAAGCGTTCACACCTGGTAGAACCAGGCTGCTCAACGGCAACACTGCATTAATCTTCTGGCCATGTGCTTAAAAGACTTCAGGTAGGCAGTATTTAGTAAAAAACAACTATGCAGTTTAATTTGTATTAAAAACATAATGTAAAATGTATATATGAAAGCTTCATCAGATGTTTAAAAAACATGCTTTTCACAAACGGGTATTAAACAAGATACAAAAATGGCTCTTTAAAACAGTTTTCAATATATTTTTGAATAAATACAAATTGGTCAGAAATGTTGTGAGTGATGTTTTCTATTTTTTCCCTCACAAAGAGATGGAGAACAATTAAAGATTCAGGGCCATCATGTGAAAACTTCCAGAGACTGAAAAAGGATGTGCTTAAAAGAGACATTTTTCTGTTCAATCAATGACTGAATTTCCCTCAAAGGAATACGATCATCCATTCTACCACACATCCATCCATCCATCGTCTACCGCTTATCTTGTATTCAGGGTCGCGGGGGGTTTGGAGCCGATCCCAGCTGTCATTCCACGACACAATCTGATATAAAACCCTTTCTAGGCATGCCATTAAAATGGCAATATCAGATAAAACAAAAACAAAAAATACAGCATTGTATGTCACTTAATGTGGGTAAACACATGAAACAAAATAAAAAGATAACAAATGTACTAAAATAGAAAATACATTTTCTCTTTACAGTTTTATATGGTCTTTGGAACCATAAAAATACGATTCGAAATAAGACAGACGGGGTGTGTCGCCTTCATCCTTTGACTCTGATGTAGAATCAAACATCGTCATGGCTGTTCTTTGGGGGATTTCTTCTTCTGTGAAGAAATACAGAAAAAAAATGTAAATTCAAAATGAGATCTGAGCAACTGAACATGTTCTGCTTTGACAAGAGTTGGTGAAGAGTTGAGTACAGCGGTACCTTTTTGTGAGGGGTGTCACTTGAGGGTGTTTGGAGGGTTTGTGTTGCTTCATCGTCATGGACAGAAGCTGCAGGTATTTCTAGGACCTCAGCCGATTTCAACTTGCTTTTCTCTGACAGAATGACAAATGGAAAAAGTGAATGCAAACTTGCAAACGACAAAAAAAATTGCATTTTTTTCACAATGAATATGAGTCATCTACTCACTTTTCTTCTTCTCAGTTGGAGGACTAGGTGTCTCAGGGTTTGGTGGAGGTGCTGGCTCTGTATCATTTTTTAATGACAAGTCCTTTTTCCCTTCAGTAATCTGCTTTGAATTTTCCTCTCTGTCGCTGCTTTCGGATTTGTTCGTCGTATTTTCTACCAGCTCTGATGTCTCTTCATTATGATCAGCTTTATGCTTTTTTTTCTTTTTCTTTTCTTTAACCATCTGTTCTGAATTTTCTTCATCAGGATTCTGCTTTTTCTTTGCTTTCTTTTCTGTAACAACCTGCTCTGGATTTTCTTCACCAGGATTCTCCTTTTTCTTCTTCTTTGCTTTCTTTTCTTCAACCATCTGCTCTGGATTTTCTTCATCGGGATTCTCCTTTTTCTTCTTCTTTGCTTTCTTTTCTTCAACTATCTGCTCTGGATTTTCTTCATCAAGATTCTCCTTTTTCTTCTTCTTTGCTTTCTTGGCTGTGACAACCTGCTCTGGATTTTCTTCACCATTAGCAATCTCATTTCTCTTCTTCTTTGCTTTCTTTTCTTCAACTATCTGCACAGAATTTTCCACAACTATTTCAGCGACCTGCTCCTTTTTCTTCTTCTTGGCTTTCTTTTCTCGCACTATTGACTCTGACAGTTCCTCATTAGCAACATCCCCATGTTTGCTATTCACTATCATTTCTTCTTCCGTCTCTTTCTTTTTGCCATCTCCCTTCGTCCCTTCTGCCTTTTTCTTCTTCTCTGCAGGTTTATCACCAAACTCTTGCTCTGTGACTTCAGTCTTCTTTTCCTCTTTACTGTCTTTTCCATCTCCACCAGTCTCATTTTTATTCTCCTCCACTTCTTCTTCTGTCATCTCCTTTTTCCTTTTCTTCTTCTTCTTGGGCTCAGACGTTGTCTCATCAGTTTTTACTTCACTGGGTGTCACATCTTTCCTTTTCTCCTTCTTAGGCGTCTGCTTTAATGGGGAAAGCGTGGGTGTCGCTGTACTGTGCTCTATAGTGATGATGCCTTGCTGTTGGCTCGGGGTGGCAGAGGTCGTCACAGGTGCGGCAGAGGTCGTCACAGGTGCAGCGTTTTTGGTCCTGCTCCTCTTGGATGGACTCTTCTTTGTGGGTGTTTCTGTCATGGCTTTCTCCTCAACCTTCTCATTATTTCCAACTGTCCCATTATCCTGTTGAACGGGGGTGGCGGTTTTTGCAGGAGGCTTGGCCCGGGGTTTCCTCACTCTCTTTTGCACGGGCGGTGGTATAGACGAGTCCAGCGCGTTGATCGTGTCCATCTTGACTTTGTCAGACTCTGTGGAAGGACGGTGACGGAAATGAACAAACATGGCCAGTTGGCAAAAATGCTTCAACGAAAAGAGACACACAGTTACTGTGCACAGCTCTGCTTGTATGAAATCACTGTTTTCCACAGTGAGGTGCTGTCCTGTCTGGGGTTTGCCTTCTCTCTTAAAGTGAGAGGACCCAGCTCGCCCTTTCTTTTCATCTTCCACCACGTCCTGTACTTTCCTTTCCTTAAAAACACATTTTTCCCTCTTACCTGAAGTATCTGACTAATCTAATTTATTCTAGTGCTTGATCTTTGGAAATATTAGCAGTAGCTTAATCTGATGAAGTGGGATTTAGTCAATGATCCCCGTCTCTCTCTCATACACTCACCTGTCATTTGGAAGAGCAGATTCTTCCATTTGTCTACATCCAGACTGCTGTCAGAGTCTGAATCAGCTCCTCCAGCAGCCAAAACTTTGTCTTTTGTTTGGGTCTGTGATCTTTTCGCCTTCACGACATTTTCTGCAGATTTGCCTACCCCCTTTTTTCTTTTTGCTGGCACAGCCTAAAAGAAAAGAAAGAACAACCTAATTGGTAAAGTTAAAGAACATACATATGAACAGTTCTTAAAATATTCACTCAAATGTTGCAGTAAAAAATAGATCACACAATCACCTTTTTATTTTGATTTTCCTTCTTTTTCCTTGGTGTGGCTGGACCTAAAACAGTGCACAATGGGTTAAAATGATTTCTTACTTCATCCCAACAGGACTTTTACCAGTGATGATCAGGCTTCCTGCTCAGAGGCGCTGCTGCCTTTCTTTCTTCGACAACTTAAATTACATTCAAATTAAGGTTTGAAGAGTTAAGTAAATTTTGTTAAAATCACTGCATAATAAAACAGTACATATAAGAACATTTTTAAATAGAAAGAAAAACCCAAGTTATCCGAAAACAGATCTCTAAACAGCTACCTTGTATTGATGATGCTGCCAACTTTATTTATCCATCAGTTCTATTAAGATTTTAATAAATACATCGTCATACCTTTAGCTGGACGCCGCTTCTTTTTGGAGTCACTGTCGGGAAGAGAAACAATATTTCACTACCACCAATTTCAAATTGAGATGTTTGACTCTTGCAGAGAATTGAGAAATCACACTCACTTTAACCACGAACTGTAGATGTCCAACAACGAGGCAGATGCATTTGTCTCCGCCTGCAGAAAAGCATCAAACCACGCAACGATTAGCAGTTTATTAGGAAAACTTTGTATAAAACATCATAATTATTATTATAAATTAACCAGTCCCACAGGGCTCATGAATCAGAGCTCTTTTTAGAGTCAGATGCAGCTGGATGTACATAAAAAAATAAATCACCGTTCTAAGTGCCCTAAATGTAAATGTAATCATTATATTATGAGGGAGGGAGAGAGGGGGAGGGGGTGGAGTGGAAATGAGGAGTTTGAAAACTAGTGCAAATACGGTGAGAGTGTGGGAGTTAACCCGGAACTTGAAAGACACTCGATCGAAGTTATTTCATGACTCATAACGTTTGTATGGCGATAGCTGGAGGGGGGGTTCAACGCCATGATAGTTTTGTGTATGCACGGAATACGAAGTTTCTTTTTACATGATTTGTTGCGTTCAAATGAGACATTGTCCAGCAGCTGCAAGTGTGTGTGTGTGTGTGTGTGTGTGTGTGTGCGGCGTTGACCTGTGGGCAGTGCCTCTGTAGCTCATCTGCTGCTGAGTGGAAACCATGCTCCTTCAAATGACGGTGGATCAGCTGGGTCAGCTCGTGCTGTGGTGCGTTCACTGACATGTTCCACGCACGAGGACAAACAAACACGCGACGGTAACGGGCTACCTCACGCGCACTTTCATGTTAAAAACCTGAACAAAACACTCCGCGGCTACTCCACCGAAACACGCATGGTGGCACGCTGAACTCTGAACTCGTGACGTAGTTCCGTTCGCCGCTGCAATGCACCATGGGGGATGTAGTTTTGCCACGAAACAGGCCCTACTCAGCACGTCGCAAGTTGCCAGCGGTCCAAGCTAAATGTTTCTATTTTAAATGAAGCCTTTCCCCCCCAGCCCCTGATATAAAATGTCCAATTAAGTTATTATGTAGGAAAGTCTTTTTCGGGTCCTTGTCGGCCGGTCTGTCTGGACACAGTGTACAGTCTGCGGTTTCACCTCTATTTGCTTTTATTAAGCAGAATATCACAGTGGTCCCAGTATTATATTGAGCCATTCACAGCGACTGACAAAGACCTGTTTTTCTTTACATTTCTTTCGGTTCTACCTGCACTTAACCTTTGTTTGATTCTTGTTGAAGTTTGAGTTTCATATCCTGTCTCAGGAAAGAAACCTGTGAGCACGCCGGCCACTCCCATACACCAGCCGAGGCCTGTGTGATCCGGATCAATCTAATCTTCTAGGTAATTCCCTCCAGGGGCAATGGGACTTATATAGAGATCATAATAGTGATATGCCAATTTCAGTTGGTTTCTCAACTCTTCTCAAATCCCTTCATGTTAGAAAAAACATCCTCCAACCACGGAGCCAGATGAACTATTGAGTCAAATTGACAGATCGGACTTACGTTTTTAAAGCTGCCAGGAAGGTCGATCTCCCCCAGGTGTATTTGGATGAAAGCATGACTTTTTCGGCTGGTCGGTTAGGGAAGAATTTAAAGGGGTCTGGGCAATGGATCTGAGAGAGCTAGTGGTGAGACCTTGGGTCACGCTGGAGGAGAGTATTGGGTAAGCAGAGGGTCAGCAGGACCAAACGGCTGAAAGAGTCCCATTCATGGATCAACACCGGGAAAGGTAAGCAGTGTCTATTCCAAACTCAACGTTAGTCCTCAGTGGACCCCACTAAGCACACACACACACACACACACACACACACACACACACACACACACACACACACACACACACCACAGAAAGCTGGTTGTGAGGCTGACTCAGCTCCCATTCGTGTTGACGGCACAGACCACCAAGATTTTATAGAAGAATAACAATTTGTAAAACGGGAAATGTGATATTTCCCCAGCCTGTTTTCGCTCTTAACGCCACAATTTATTGTAATAATAACTGATAATAACTGAGCACTTTAGAGAGTAAGTTATCAAGTTATCGGAGAGACGAGGCCAAACAACGTAGCATCCTTGAGCACAAGAAAAATAGAAGCAGGGCTTTTCCCTCTGCTTTGATGGCATGTCGCAGTGAAAATATTTGTACAGGTTACGCTTGTAAATGGCACTCTGTTTCACAGGAAATAAATCTACTTTACATTCCGCACGTTTAGCAGCACACGTCTGCACTCACTCTGCAGGTAATTACCTACAACTACACCCAGTGAGATTTGTTATTACAGGGGACCTTTAAAAAGTCACAACCTGCCTTTCTGAGCTGCAATGAGACAGTTTTAAGTAGAACACTTGCATGTATTAATATGACTCTCTAAGAGATTAGCAATCAAACACAGTGATTGTTCATTGAGTCCATATGTCGATCCAGGTGGCTTTGCTGGAGGGCCATAATGAAGTGTTGTGTCAGGCCTTCCGGCCCAGGTGCTGCTGCAGATCCAGAGCCAAATCAAACACACCTTCGTTCTGGGCCTGAGGCCAGCGATGGAGCCCTGGACCGGCCCCTCACCTGTGAGGTCCCACCTGGTACGCCATAATGTTTGGATGCAGAGACGGAGGAGAAACTGAGTGTCATTTATACGGATCAAAACTCTTCTTCTTTACTTCGAACACATGCTTGTTTTTCTTGCGCTGCACATCTACTGATAGTTGAGGGTGTGGCGGTTGAAGCTGACACTCTGCGGGGTAAACCACATCCGCTGTGAGGGAGGGTTACAAATCAAACCCGATAGAACTGGGATTTGTTGTTACTTTCATTGTGCTCTTATAAGCATGTATTTGTCTTCTCCTCTTTACAAAGGAGAAAGGAGTAACATATAGCATATTCAGTAAAAATTGAGATAATTCTCATAATCACACTTTATAGGCTAAAAGCTATACTTTGTCATGCTGATGTATATCTGTGAAAACAGCTTTTTAAATTAGCAGTAAGAGCGAAACCAAGCCAAGCTGGTAAATTACAGAAAGCAATCACTCTGGACTCCATTCATATATCACCCAAATCCTACACACTGCTCCATAGAATTGAATTGTCAGAAACGTATCCAAAGACACATATGAACTTATTTTAAAAGGGGAAATAATCTACATTAAGGTATTCTATCTATTTCACAGCCTGAAAACATTGATCCATTTTCTCTCAACGACTGTGCTTCTATGTAGTTACTGTATGTCTGCCTTCAGAGGGCAGGTTATTGACTGAGATTAGCGCAGATCTGATGAACTGATATTGAAAAACAAGGATAACCGAGGAGAAAAAGCGATGTCGAGCAAACTCAAGAAACAAAGACACTTTTGTACGCTGTAGAAGGTGAATACAGTCTGATTGAAGTGAGGGTTTTGGCTTGGGGGTCGGTGCACATGCAGAAAGAAAACCTCCGACCAGTCTTACTCAGATTAGAAAATTGGGTAAAGAGGGGGAGTAATGTGGAGGTTTACTGGCAGGGCTGCGTTGATTAGAAAGAGGGTAGTGTTCATGGTGAAGGAGAGCAGTCGTATTCGGTAACAGCACCTCTTCCTTTAGCCAAAGACAACATCTGGTGCTGCCCGACACAGAACAGCAGCAGCAGCAGCAGCTGTAGGACCCCCAGTCTCTGCTTCCTTTTCAACTCATGCTTAAAGAGAATAAAGGCTTAGAAACGGGTTGGAATGTGAATACAATACAGTACAAGTGAATGTTTTTGTTTCTGTGTCTTTGTTCGGAGCATAAAAATTGGTTATACCTAATCTTTGGAGATAAAACTCACATACGTTCATAACTGCTCTTGCTTTTTGTTCATTAAGCTCACTCTTGATTTGACAATAAGAAAATCTCCTAATAAAACCCCCCACTGAAAATGTCCTTTAGATATGTAATCATTAAGGATAGCAGGAGAGAGCCATGAACCGATACGAGTCTGTGACTCAAAATTCAATCTCCTGAGTCACAAATGGGTCAACAACAAGTCCAAGTCAGCATGACATGGTCCATTAAATTGACATGTTTGCCTACTATGTTTGAATTATTTACATTTATTCTGAGCTTTTATTTTGACATCGACCATCAGCCATTACTTTGTGAAGTTGTGACAAACAAATAACTGAAAATAACCTCCAGAAACCAAATATGGTGTTTGGTCAACATTTAATGGCCCTTCTCGTAGGGTGTCGTAAGGTAACACGTTTCCATAAATACTGTCATCAAACCATTTCTTGGCTCATGGTTGAATTCTTTATTTTGGCGATATGACAAAGTTCAAAAAGGGATGAGCAAATGTGTGATGTCATCTGTAACGTTGCAACACATTCTCACTCCAAACTACGGCGGTCATATCTGTGGTACATATCGCTGTGGCTTGTGTGGTGAGTCAGTATTTGTGTATTGTTTGTGTAGCGGTGTTGTTTGTGAGTAGAGTTGTTGTTGACCCGATGAGCTGCCATGGTTACGCAAACAGAAAACAGATGAGTCACATTTCTCAAAGACCTGGAGACTCTTACTTCCCTGACAACAAACACACACACACACACACACACACACACACACACACACACACACACACACACTTATATATTCCCCTCCATATTCCATCGCATAACATCTCCCTGTTTTTTGGTGGGGTTTGTGTGATGACCTTCAGCTGTCCACTCGCTCTAGGAAAACGACATATTTAAACACAAGTGTGCAAAACTGTTGCATCGCATTAATTTCTTCTTCTCTCTCTCCTGACCTGCCTTAAACTCAGATGCTCTGCTCCACAGTCGCTGCTGCTGGGCAAACATCCCCGGCCGCAGCTGCATGCCCTCTATACGGCAGGCTCATACTTCCTTTGGCTGCCACGCGGCCTCCATGCCCGCAACTCTCCCCCGTAACCAATATCAACATTTGCAAGGTGTGATGTTTTGCTTTCCAGTGTGTTGACCAACTCTGGACTTGCGAAGCATCTCATTTTCATGCGCAGGCCCCATGTTTCACCTCAGTGACCTAGATTTAAAGTGAACATGGCATTTGGACATTGGAGGGATGCTAGAATATTTTTGTCAGAACATGCTCCATGAGGCCGTTGACGTTGATATTCTTCTCTTGAGCTCCGTATCCTCCTTTACAAATATGTTTCTTTTATATTCCCGTGCATTCACTGCTCCAGGTTCCACAACTCTCCACAGAACTCCCTTGATCTCCAGTCAAAGCTAAAAGCATGTGTGTGTGCTGAGGCCGTGTGTATCCTGCTGCTTTCTGTCGACCAGTAACATGATTTGTGAAGTGGCTCTTTGAGGCCTGGTTGGAGATGTTATCAGAGTCTGGGAAGCCAGCTCTGTCTCGCTCCTCGGGTCCGGAGCACTCAGAAAAACAGTGGGAAGAATAAGACAGTGTTTGTGAGAGCAGCGGAGCGGAGTGGGGAACAGCGTCTGTGAGTGTAGGGCCTCGAAGTTGCCCAGAGACTCAAATCTCCCCCACAAACCCTGTTTTTCTGAGAGAGGAGTCCTTCTCGGAATGGGATGGGATGGGAATTTACTTTTTTTTCCTTCTTGCTTTCTAGTAATTCCTGAAGTTGGCAGTGTGACCATGAAATGGCACAAATAATACTAAAATCTTGCAAAAATATCACTGCCTTGGATATATTAAATTATACCACTAGATATCTCATACGAGGTTATTACCACCTGGATATAGCAGAAACATTTCTGTGTGTTTTTGGGTGGTAGGGGGCTGATGTTATTTCAGTGAGGCAGCAAGGCAAAGGGGCGGGGTTAATGGGAAAGTGAAATGTTTTTAGAGAAGGCTGAAACAGTTTGGGGATCAGTAAGGATGGAGGAGGTTTAGCTTTTCATGAGCGGTACATTTTAGATTGCTGGACTGCATTTAAGGATTTTTTTTTTGTGACATCTGATGAGTTTTACATTTGTTCACTTTTAAGACTCCGCAATGATTTGCTGACAATATACTGAAAGCTTTGACTGACATTAAGTGTCACAGGAACCATGGCAACGACAGCTCTGACCGGGTTCTCTATGATGAGCTTGCTTAGCCTCGGTTACCTGACCTGGGACCTGATGAGCCCTAACCAGGTGGAACATGAGCCCGACCAAACTTTTGCCGACAGGTCTCCTGTCTCGCAGCCACCTCACATCATTTTCATCATGACGGACGATCAGGGATTCAACGACATCGGCTATCACAGCTCTGACATCAGGACCCCGACGCTGGATAAACTGGCTGCAGACGGAGTGAAGCTGGAGAGTTACTACATTCAGCCCATCTGCACTCCCTCCCGCAGTCAGCTCATCACCGGCAGGTCAAGTGTTTGGTTGTTTGCTGTTGTCTGTGTGGAACAGATTTATTTTGTGCTCAATTTGTTCGTCATTTGTTGTTTTTGAGAAAAAAGCAGTTGAAATGACATCTTATGCAGAGTATTTGATATAAAATATCTGCTATAATCAAAGGACAAATTATAATTGATAATTTAAATGTAAATGATAAATTGAACCTGACTTTAAAGCTTTAAAGTGTGTAATTATCTAACCATCTTATGATGACACATTATTCCTTCTGGATATTTTCTTAATCATTAACCCTACAGGTACCAAATCCACACTGGCCTGCAGCACTCCATCATCCGGCCCCGCCAGCCCAACTGCCTGCCCTTTGACCAGGTCACCCTCCCCCAGAGACTGCAGGAGCTCGGCTACTCCACCCACATGGTCGGCAAATGGCACCTGGGCTTCTACAAGAAGGAGTGCCTGCCCACTCGCCGTGGTTTCGACACATACTTTGGCTCCCTAACGGGCAGCGTGAACTACTACACTTACAACTCCTGTGACGGCCCCGGGCGGTGTGGTTTCGACCTCCACGAGGGGGAGTCGGTCGCCTGGGGTCAGAGAGGCAAATACTCCACACATCTCTACACGCAGAGAGTCCGCAAGATCCTGGCAACCCACGATCCTCAGTCCCAGCCGCTGTTCATCTTCCTCTCCTTCCAAGCTGTTCACACACCCCTGCAGTCGCCGCGGGAGTACATCTACCCCTACCGTGGGTTAGAAAATGTGGCGCGCAGGAAATACGCTGCTATGGTCTCGGCTGTTGACGAGGCGGTGCATAATATCACATACGCACTCCGCAAGTATGGCTACTACCAGAACAGTGTCATCATCTTCTCTACTGACAACGGGGGCCAGCCTTTGTCCGGCGGCAACAACTGGCCGCTCAGAGGTCGTAAGGGCACCTACTGGGAAGGCGGCATCCGGGGTCTGGGGTTCGTCCACAGCCCTTTGTTGAGGAAGAAGAAGAGGGTGAGTAAAGCCCTGGTGCACATCACGGACTGGTACCCAACACTGGTGGGGTTAGCAGGTGGCAATGAGTCCCTGATGGAGGGGGTGGATGGGTATGATGTTTGGGAAGCCATCAGTGAGGGGAAGGAGTCACCAAGGTTGGAGATCCTCCACAATATTGACCCTCTGTATAACCATGCACGCAGCGGCTCGCTGCAGAAAGGACACGGGATCTGGAATACAGCCATTCAGGCCTCTATAAGAGCTGGAGACTGGAAACTCCTAACCGGAGACCCGGGCTATGGAGACTGGACACCGCCACAGATGCTTCCCGGTTTCCCCGGCAGCTGGTGGAACCTAGAGCGCCACACAGTACCCCAGAAATCTGTGTGGCTTTTCAACATCTCCGGAGACCCCTACGAACGGTTTGACCTTTCCGAGCAAAGGCCAGATGTTGTCAAAGAGCTGCTGGCTAGATTGGTGTACTACAATCGCACTGCGGTGCCAGTGAGGTACCCATCAGAGGACCTACGGGCTGACCCCCACCTGAACGGAGGTGCCTGGGTGCCCTGGGTAGGAGATGAGGAGGAGGACAGCTGGGACACCGTCTACCAGAAAAAGAACAAGGATTGGAAGAAGAAGCTGAAATTGTCCAGGTCATTTTTCAGGAGACTCACCACTAGAATCATGTCCAACAGGATATAGAAGGACACTTCTGGAGGAAGATGTATTTTTGTTTTTGTTGAACAAGGAGCCAAGATTCTGCAAGATCCAGGTTTAGATACCCAAGTGTAGCTGCAGGTGTATGTTCAGTCTCTCCAAGAAATGTGTGATAAAATAAGAAAAAATCCAATTTAAGTATTAATTGTTCAATTGGTTTGTACCCATTTTGAATAAAAGTGTGTGTTCCCCCAAATTGACAATTCTGTAATGAAAATGAAAGTTGATTCGATCTAACAAGATGATATAATATGATCGGGTTATATTTTTATAGTAGTTGACATGGATGACAAGGAGAAATCATCTGCAAGCATTTGTAACTAATTACCTCTTGTGACATCAGTTGCAACAGGCGCGGCGCTACTATTGGGCCTGGTGGGCCTGGGCCCACTCATTTTAGGCCTGGGCCCGCCCATTTTGACTCATGCCTACTGATTAGTGAGTGATTTTCTTTCTAGCTGTT